>PVJL010007121.1:69444-82452 GCA_004026885.1 Lyroderma lyra | reverse complement strand
GTCCAAAGCTGTGGGCCTGGCCTGAGACAGCAGGGTCGCCTTTGCAGCAGGCTGGGAACAGGAACTGCAGCCCTGTGTAGGTCTCCAGGGGGCTTAGAGCTGGGGTGTTATCTTTGCAGTTCAGAGTCCTCGCTCAGCCCTTCTACCACTCAAAAGTTCCAGAGGCTGGCTCCCCAACTCCTTCCGTCCCCAGCTCCCCAGTCTCTCTCCCCTCCCCCAAACTGCGCAGCTCCGAATAGTCAGCAGGGATCGCGTCCCGCGTGGTCCGCCTCTGCTCCCCTCCCTCTCCCCGACTCGCCCCCTTCTTGCCAGCCTTCAGGTGTTTACTTGCGATTTGTGGATTTCTCAACAGCCGGTTTGTCACTCAGGGTCCTCTTTCTTGCCTCCTGGATGGCCGTTCAATTGTGTTTTCAGGGAGAGGCTTTAGGAACCTCCTCTCCAGTCGCCATCTTGTCTTCTTTGTTTTTGTGTTTTTTAATTATTGGTTACATAAAATTTCTTGTACTATAATATGTTAAAAAATAAATGATAAAATTCCTTTATAATGAAAAACAAGTGCTTAAATATGAACAAATAAAAATTTGAATTAAAAAATTAAAATGAAATATTATTTCGCTAAAAATTGAGACCAAAAACATGGATTTTCATTATACACAACAGTACATTATACATGGCAACAAAAACCTAGTAATATAGATGTATTCATGTCAGTTGTTCTTACTACCTACATTCATAAAATATTCTTCCAAAAAAAATATTCTTCTAACATTGACATTTAAGTTAATTTCAGTAACTTGGTCACCTATGTTTCCAAGTCAAAAATATTACATTGAATATAAAATATGTTTATAAAAGGTCTGAAGTTTGTAATCTAAGCCTGGAATAGAAGCTAATAAAAGAGTTGTAACTTGTTCAGTGAGCAACTCAGCATTTCTCAAACTGTGGTCATTGGAATGCTGGTTCCAGAAGTCAGGAAGAGGCACCCCATGAAGAAAAAAATTTAAAAAGCATTCAATGATCATCACATAGGTAACATAATTTATATTCCCTAAAGGACCTGAAAAGTCTAGCATTGGTATAATCAAGTAGTTTTATGTACCCTGACATTTTTCCAAACTTACTTGAACACATTCACAAAGCCCTTCTTTATATGAGCTCCTCTAATAAATTTTCCCCTCCCTTCTATCACATTTATCATAAACAAGACCTCATGTAGAAATAAATCTTACCAGTCCTTCAGTCCTTCCCCTTGTGTTTAATTTACAAAGGTCAGTTCTTTATTATCCCTAACTACATACACCTAACTGATCAGTCTTCCCTAAATGCAATTTCCATTTTTTATATGTATAGCATTATATAATTAAAATTTAATTGTTAAAGAATAAAAGGTGTATGTGTGAGTGTGTGTGTGTGTGTGTGTGTGTATATATATATATATATATATATATATATATATACACACACATATATGTATATGTATAATCACAATAGGGCTATGATAAGTATATATCAACTGATTTAATATTAGTTAGCCTAACAAAATGTGGGGAATTAAGTGTATTCACTATAATCTTAAAATAGTTCTATATACAGTAAAAGACAGGATATTCAAAAACAAAAAACTAAATAACTTTTAAAATTATATATAAGTGATTATAGATTGTGAAGAGGATAAAGGGTAAAGAGGTTAGAAAATATAAAATCTGCTTTGGAATGACAAAAGAAAATGCAGCCCTTATTTGTTTGCATCATTCTTTTTTTATTAAATTTATTGGAGTGACATTGGTCAGTAAAATTACATATGTTCTAGGTGTACACTTCTTCATTGTCTATGTGTTGCATTCTGTTTTCATCACCTAGAGTCCTTTCTTCTTCCATCATCATAAATTTGAACTCCCCTCCCTTCTTTGCCTCTGGTAACTACTAAACTATTGTCTGTATCCAAGAATTTATTTTCCTATTTTGATTGTTCATTTATTCTGTTCTTTAGATTCCACATATAAGTGAGATCATATGGTATTTCTATGCTCAGTTTCCTCATCTATGAAATTAGAAAAATTAATGAACTTCCTCATAGACTTGTTGTGGAGATTAAATGCAATACTGCATGTACTGTACTTTTGTCAAATGCCTGCCACAATGTAAGTATCTAATAATTGATAGCTGTTATACTTGTTAATGCCTTTTTTTAAGTCTAAGTGTAAAAGCAGGCAGAAGGCATATTCAGAAGTGGAATAGGCTCAACTATTCCTTCATCCTTGTTTGACTCCCCAGAAATTCATTGAAAATTATAGCAATCAT
Source organism: Lyroderma lyra (assembly GCA_004026885.1). Lineage (NCBI taxonomy): Eukaryota > Metazoa > Chordata > Mammalia > Chiroptera > Megadermatidae > Lyroderma > Lyroderma lyra. The sequence goes on along the minus strand of PVJL010007121.1, from coordinate 80,151 downwards.
ATTTAGTAAAATGCAATCTAATTTGCATTTGCTGGGCTTTCAAATTCCTAATGCGCTTCTTTTTGCTTTGTATCTACTTCTGTGCAAGTTGAAAGAGCCAGCCTTTATCATGGATATTACTGACAATGCTTTTTTGTCATTGTTCTTAGTAATCATTTTAATTTGGGAACCAACAAAATCTAAACTATTGTAGGCTGAAGCTTCATTTAATGGTCCTGCTGTTGTCAACACTTCAGTGGGAATAAGCTAATAAACAGGAACCAGGTTGTCCTGTCTGCATATTTATTTTAAATGACTGTATGGAGCAACTTGATATTTTGACTTTTTTTCCTCCTTAGATATCAATGATTTTTTTCTCATCTCACAATCTCAGTGAAGCGTTTAGAAAATAAGAATTTTGAGGCTTAATCACCTAATTATTACAGATGAGAAAAGATTATGCAAAATTTTTTGTTTTCTTTTGACATGCTATGCTTATGAGATTGAAATGAACTGAATATTAAAGTGAATATAATTAACATGTATTGAGTGCTACGTGCTGAAATGTATTCTTAGTTAACCCTCACAACAATCACATGAGGTAGGTTTTATTATAGTTATATTATTTATTTTAAATTCATTTTTAGTATAGTTTGTTTTTATGTTTACTATAATTATCACTATACAGAAGAAAATACTGAGGTGCAGAAAGTTTTGTCAATTGCTTAAGGTCATACATCTACTCAATTTAAATTTAAAACCAGGGTTTTAATCCAGGTCATCTGACTCCAAAGCCTGTACCCATAACCTGCTTTTCATGTACTGCAAATGTTAAGGGTTTATTGTAGCTCTGAAATAATATTCTATGCCACTAACTCACTTAAAGGTTGTTCTTTATTTGGGTTTTAAAATGTTTAGTCAAAAAAGATATTATACTTGGGAGAGAACAGCTGTATACTTTATTTCTCTTTTGTAGCATGGATAACATAGTAGCAAAAACTGATAGTAGTTATTTAGACTAAATAGAATGTGCCACTTCTACTGCTACTTACAACTTCTACTGCTACTTACAGAATTACTCTTTATAAGTAAAGCCATGCTCTTTATTTTTCCCTTGGAAGAACTGAGTAAGTGGTTCTTTGCAAAGCAATGAAGTGAGAAGTATATTATCCCCAAACTGGGTGAAATGCATGCCATTAAAAGAAATAAGGAGGGTTCTTTGTAGTAGCTAGGCTTTGGCGCTCTTAACACTATGGCCTGGGTTTGATTCCCAGCCAGAGAACTACCCCGCTCCCCACAAAAAGAAATAAGATCCACAATCTAAGTCATTCTCTCTCCATGATAAAAAGTTTTTGTGTCTTAATTAAGGAAGAGAGAACATAAGAGTTCAATAAAAGTCAAAATCTGTTCTATTGTGACTCATCTTAATGGATTTTCACACCTAATTTCCATCTGCAGACATAATCAGTAAGCATGGAAGAGGTCTGAGAAGAGAGCTCTCATGGAGTTCAAGAAAGCAGCACTCTAGATATTTTATTTAGAGCTGAGGTTTTCAGGAGCAGATCAATAATTTTTCATCATTTCTATCCGGAGTATTAATCAATATGATCAATATGACTACTGAAGAAACAATGTTTAGACACACAAACATTGAAAAGAAAAAGGGGTAGTGAATAGTTTATCATGTGTTAACTAGGACTTAGAAGAAGCAATGTCGCAATGTGATGTATAGTGGCAGTAATGGTTATATGGTGTTTTGAGACCAGTTTGTGCATGAGTGGCAATTAAAAATGATATGAAATTGGCATTCTAATGCAACACTTCTAGAAATGATACATTCAAACATAGGTTGTTGGAAACCCATATTGTCAATGCATTTTTTCCCCCAATTACTAAGTATAGTCACTTGCACATTCTATTCATCCAAATGAATGAAAACAGTTTTTGCTACTACCAACTGAAAGAATTAATTCAACAAATATTTATTGCTAAATTCTGTGTCAAGTCAGGGGCTATAATTGACAAATACAAATAAGACATGACTCATAATTTCATGACATTTACAACATAGTGAGGGGATAAGGCAAGTGGTGAAGCCAGGATTAAAACCAAGTGGGTGGGCTGTCAAAGCTCCAATGACTTAAACACCATCTAAGAGTGCCCCCTAAATTCATTTAATAATTATTGGCACAGGAGCCAAGCCGCAGCTCCATGGGGAGTTGTAATAACTGAGGCACATCCTCTGTTACGTCTTCCGGAAGGATGACTCCACCCGCACCTTGTTGGTGTTCGGCATGCAGGCACGCTACAGCCTGAATGATGGATTTCCTCTGCTGACAACCAAATGTGTATTTGGGAAGTATGTTTTGGAGGAGTTGCTGTAGTTTATCAAGGGATCCACAAATGCTAAAGCACTGTCTTCCAAGGGAGTGAGAATCTGGCAAGCCAACGGTCCCATACTTCCTGGACAGCTTGGGATTCTCCAGCAGAGAAGGGTACAGATTTAGGCCACTTTATGGCTTTCATTGGAGACATTTTGGGGCACAATACAAATATATAAATTCAAATTATTCAGGTCAAGGAGTAGACCAACTGCAAAAGGTGATTGACACTCAAAATCAACTCGATGACAGAAGAATCATTCTGTGTATTTGTAATCCAAAATATCTTCCTCTTATGAACCTACCTCTGTGCCATGCCCTTTACCAGTTCTAATGTGGTGAATGGTGAGCTGTCCTGCCAGCTATACCAGTGGTCAACCAACATGGGCCTAGGTGTGCCCTTAAACACCGCCACCTACTCCCTTCTCACCTACATGATCACACACATCATGATCCTGAAGCCAGATGACTTTGTACCCACTTTGGGAGATGCACAAACTTACCTTAATCATATTAAGCCACTGAAAATGCAGCTTCATCTAAAATCAACACTTTTCTCAAAGCTCAAAATCCTTTGAAAATTTGAGACAATTGATGACTTCAAAGCTGAAGACTTTCAGATTGAAAGGTACGTTCCTCATCCAACTAATAAATTAGAAATGGCTGTTTTGAGTGCTTCTAAAGAAGTTGTTTAAAGGATACTGTCAGTCTTTAGGGGGGGGTTAGACTGTATGCTCAGGTGAAAGTTATTTTTGCTGTAAAGGAAGAAGGAACTAGATAAAAAAATCTGTCAGTGACCTATCAATTATTCATGAACTCTTAAGGCTGTTGCCATTGTCAAATGTTGGTCTCTTGGTAATAAAAGGCCCTGAGATTGGTTAACTCACTAAGGAAGTATGAAAATATTGAGATTATGAATAAAGTGAGGAGAGTAAAAATTTTATATGCTCTTAACAAAAACATGTACTTGCATTTCAATCCTATGTATTTATGAAGGTTAGTGAATTTCAGGAGTTATATGTTATCCCCCAAATTTCGATGAGCTGAATAATATCAATCATATGATAACGAATAGTTGGTGTGGTTATGAACATTTAAAGTTATATTTGTTTTATATATTGTTATAATAAAAAAGTGCTCCTCATTAGAAAAAGAAAACATAATTATCACCCTGTTCTCTGAGAGTTTTACTATCAGATTTATTTATTTATGTCAACATTTAAAGATGTTTCCTGCCTGGCCTGTATTTATAAACTTGCTATTTAAGTGCTTCAGGGACATTTCTATTATAAAAAGACATAGAATCCAGTTTGAGCAAGTACAGCCAGATTTCACCCAAACTTACTCAGAAACTCTATCTTTCCTGAGGTTGTTTTTTTCCTAGACTTCTGTTCTGTTCTTTCTGTGAATCATTTTCCTCTAAAAGGACCATAGTTTCTATTCCTCTGTAATCTAGACTTCCATGTGACTTTGGGTTGACATTTTTGTGGATGTATGTCATGTTTTGGCCACTGGACATCTTTTGAACTGACATTTTATGTTTGCGGAATTGTCTACTCATTATGGAAGCCAAAACTTGATTTCCTAGCCTCTGGCTGGGGTGTAAGCTTTACCAAACAGAGTCATTCTCCTTAAATGGTTTTATTCAGAAGGAAATATCACAAAAAAACCACGTGTAGTTGTCACATAGAATCCATATTCTTATGACAATAATAGAGCATGGAAGACAGATATCAGACATTCCTGAGGCAGTAATGGCAGATATCCCAGAAATAGAGATAATATGCACATATGCAGTGTCTACCGTGTTTACCAGTCATGGCTATGTTTAGAAGGGTCTCTACTGGAAAGGCTTAATGTGCAATTTGGGGAGTGTTCTCACATGCAAGACTTAAACCCTCTGAAGTTTGAAGTTTGCATTCATTTTCTAATAGCCTTTTTTTTTTTTTTTTTTTTTTTTTTTTTTTTTTTTTTTTTTTTTTTTTTTTTTTTTTTTTTTTTTTTTTTTTGCTTTTTGGCATGTGGGTAGCTCCTTGACTGGGAATCGAACCCAGGCCACAGTGCTGACAGCACCAGCGCCGAAGCCTTAAGCCACTACACCATCAGGGAACTCCCCTAATAGCTTTTAATAAACTCTTTTCCTACTTTAACTATCTAAATGGATTATGTTTCATTTAAGCAACACCTTTGAAGATTACAAGATGTGGTAAAAACACCGTGAATGTTTAAATTAAAAAAATGTATTACAGCAAAAGACACATTGCCATTAATTCCCCTCAAAATACGCCCCCCTTGCCTCAAACACACTTCTTCCATCGTACTTGCCACTTTCTGACACACCTCTGGAAGTCCTCTTTGGTGAGTGTCTTTAGTTGCCTTTTGTGATTGCCTTGGTATCTTGAATTAACTCAAAACATTCACCTTTCTGGTCATTTTGACTTTGGGGAAGAACCAGAAGTTACATGGTGCCAGGTCTGTTGAATAACGTGGTTGATGACACACTCTAATGTTTCTATTTGACAGAAATTGCCATACCAGAAGCAATGTGTGACTTGAATTGATTCAGAAAATCGAGGTAACCAGGACAGCTCAACTAAAGACACTCATGAAACAGGACTTCCAGAACTGCTTCAGAAAATGGCAAGAACGATGGGTAAGTGTGTTTGAAGCAAAGGGGAAGTATTTTGAGGGGCATTAATGGCAATGTGTCTTTTACTGTAATAAATTTTTTATTTAAACATTCACTGTATTTTTTATTACACCTTATGCATATTTCTACTTCAAAGCTATAATTTTCAACAGGTTCAGAGTGCAGAATTATCAACTGCAATGAGTCATATCAAACAATAAGCACACTTTGATATGATAAAACAAATAGATCAATCTGATTCTCTGATTGTCAGAAAGGAGGCAAGATGAGTGTGATGCTTGTAAATGCAGGACTTACGATCAAAGTTAGATTTAAGTCCTAGCTCTATTACTTATTAACTGACTGATTATGATTTGATTATTTCATCATCTGGGTTTTAAATTTTATGATCTGTAAATAAGAATAACAAAATTCTATTTTTCTTGGAATATGAAGAACGCTCAATAAACGTGAACTGTCCTTATGGTGTCATACGTAGGTATTCACTTTGATTTTTTTATTGTTAGACTTGTTGGGGTGACATTGATCCATAAGAGTTACATAGGTTCCAGGTGTACAATTCTACAGTTCACCTTCTATGCATTCCATTATGTGTTCACTACCTAGTGTCAGTTCTCTTCCCATCACCTTATATTTGACTCCCCTTTCCTCCTTTCCCAACCCACTTCCCTCTTGCACTCCAGTAACCACTAAACTATTGACTGTATCCATGAGTTTTTATTTCTTTGTTGCTTTCAGTTTTATAGTCCACATATGCGTGAAGTCATATGGTTCCTATTTTTTTCTGTCTGGTTTATTTTGCTTAGCAGGATGTTCTCCAGGTCCATTCATTTTGTTGCAAATGAAAGTATTTCATGTTTTCTGATAGCTGAGTAATATTCCATTGTGTATATGTACCACCGATTCTTTATCCAGTCATTTATTGAAGGGCACTTTGGTTGTTTTCATGTCTTGGCCACTGTGAACAGCACTGCAATGAATATTGGGGTACATAACTCTTTGTGGACTAAGGTATTTAACATTTGGGGGCAGATAACCAGAAGGGGGATTTCTGGGTCATATGGCAATCCATTCCCAATTTTCTGAGGAACCTCCATAGCAGTTATACCTATTTGTATTCCCACCAGCCGTGTGCAAGATTCCTTTTTCTCCACAGCCTCTCCAAGACTTGCTATTCTTTGTCTTGTTGATAATTGACATCCTAACAGGTGTGAGGTGGTATCTCATTGTAGTTTTGATTTTCATTTCCCCAACAGGTAATAAAGTTGAGAATTTTTTTTTATATGTCTGTTGGTGATTTGTATGATTACACGGGGAAAGTGTCTATTCAGGTTCTCTGCCCGTTTTTTAATTGTGGTGTTTTTTTGTTTTTGAGTAGTACTAGTTCTTTATATACATTACTTATTAGTCCCTTACTAGATATGTTGTTTGCAAATATTTTCTCCCATTTGGTTGGCAGTCTCTTTTGTTTGTTGATGGTTTCTTTTGCTGTGCAGAAGTTTTTTTAGTTTGATATAGTCCCTTCATTTATTTTTACTTTAACTGCCTTTGCCTTTAAGTTCAGGTTCATAAAGTCCTCCTTGAGTCTGAGGTCTATAATTTTAGTACCAATATTTTCTTCTAAACAATTTATTGTTTTGGGTCTCATTGTAAAGGTCTTTAACTCATTTTGAATTAATTTTAGTATGTGGTAGCAATTTACAGTTCAGATTGAGTCTTTTGCACACGTTTTTCCAGTTTTCCTAGCACCGTCTACTAAAGAGAATTCCATTTCCCCATTTTTATTTATTACACCTTTATCAAAAATTATTTGTCCATATATTTGTGGATATATTTCTGGGTTTTCAGTTTTGTTCCATTGGTCTGTATGTCTCTTTTTCTGGCAATGCAAACCTATTTTGATTGTCGATACTTTGTATTATAAATTGAAATCAGGGAGTGTGATACCTCCAGCATTATTCTTTGTATGTTGTATTACTGTGGTGATTTGAAGTCTTTTGTGGTTGCATACAAATTTGATAATTTTAAAATCTATATTGTGAAAGTATGTTTGTGGGATTTTAATGGGAATTTCATTAAATCTGTATCCTGCTTCGGGTAATATGGCCACTTTAACAATGTTAAGTCTTCCTATCCATGAACATGGAATATCATTCCATTTCTTTGTGTCCTCTTCAATTTCTTTCAAAAGTATCTTATAGTTGTTTGTATATAAGTCGGTCACATTCTTTGTTAATTCCAAGGTATTTTAATATTTTGTTGAGATTGCAAAAGGTATTGCCTCTCTCATTTTTTTTCTGAAGATTCGTTTTTTTAATACGGAAATGCAATTGATTATTGTATGTTGACTTTGTATCCTGCAACTTTCTTAAAGTTGTTTATTGTTTCTAATAGTTTTCTGGGGGAGTCTTTGGAATTTTCTATATGAAGTATCATGGCATCTGCAAATCATGACAGTTTGAATTCTTCTCTCCCAATTTGGATACTTTGTATTCCTTTCGCTTGTCTAATTGCTCCAGCTAGAACTTACAGTACTATATTGAATAGTAGTGGTGACAGGAGCATCCTTATCTTGTTCCTGATCTTATGGGAATGGGTTTCAGCTTTTCCCCATTCAGTATAATATTAGCTGAGGGTTTGTCATACATGGTCTTTGTTATGTTGAGGTACTTTCCTTCTATGCCCATTTTATTTAGTGTTTTGATCATAAATGGATGTTGTGTCTTGTCAAATGCTTGTTTTTGCATCAATAGATAGGATCATCTTGGTTTTATCTTTTAGTTTGTTTATTTGGTATATCACATTGATTGATTTGCATATATTGAATCATCTTTCTGCTCCTGGGATGAATCCCACTTCATCGTGGTGTATAATCTTTTTGATGCATTGTTGTATTCTATTTGCTAATACTTTGTTTAGGAATTTTTCATCTGTGTTCATGAGAGATATTGGTCTCTAGTTTTCTTTTTTTGTGTTGTCTTTACCAGGCTTTAGTGTTCAGGTAATGTTGGCCTCATAGAATGAGTTGGGAAGTATTGCTTTATCTTTAATTTCTTTTTTTGGAAGAATCTGAGGAAGATAGGCATTAATTCTTTTTTGAATTCTTGGTAAAATTTATTGGTGAGACCATCTGGGTCTGGGGCTTTTGACTTTGTGAAGGTTTTGGATGATTGTTTCAATTTCTTTACTATTCATTGGTCTATTAGATTGTCAGTTTTTTTTTGGTTCAGTTTTGGTAGACTCGATGTTTGTAGAAACTTGTCCATTTCTTCTAGGTTGTTAAATTTAGTGGCATAAAGTCCTTCATAATATTTTCTTATGATACTTTGTATTTGCATGGTATTAGTCATGATTTCTCCCCTTTCATTTCTAATTTTGGATATTTGTATCCTTTCTTTTTGTCCTTTGGTTTGCTTAGCCAGGGGTTGGTCAATTTTAATACTTTTTTCAAAGAACCAGCTGTTTGTAGCATTAATCTTTGCTATTGTCTTTCTGTTCTCAATTTCATTTAGCTCTATAAAAATAATAATTTTTATTATTTTTTTCCTTCTGCTGAGTTTGTCTTTTTGTTGTTATTGTTCATTTTTCTAGTTGTTTAAGATGAGATGTTAGACTATTTACTTTTGATTTTTCTTGTTTCTTAAGATAGGTCTGTAATGATAAAAATTTCCCTCTTATTACTGCATCCCAATAATTTTGATACACTGTGTTTTCATTGTCATTAATTTCTATGTATTTTAATGTCTTTTTTATTTGTTCTTTGATGCAGTCATTTTTTTTGATCCAGTCATTTTTAATAAGATGTTATTTGATCTCCACGTATATGTGATTTTTTTCGTGCTTGTTTTGCAATTGATCTCCAATTTCAATGCTTTGTAGTCTGAGAATACATTTGGTATGATTTCAATCTTCTTGAATTTGCTGCGGCTTTGGGTCCCAGCATTCGGTCTATCATTGAGAATGTTCTATATGCACTAGAAAAAAAAAGTATAATTTTTGGTTATCGGATGAAGTGTCCCATAAATGTCTATTATGTCATATTGCTGTAATGTATCCTTTAGAGCTGATATTTCCTTATTTATTTTCTATTTGGATGTCTGTTCATGGCTGTTAAAGCGGTGTTTAGGTTTCCTACTATAATTTTGTTTTTGTCAATTTCTCATTTCAGACCTGTTAGTAGTTGCTTAGTATATTTTATTGCTTTTTGATTGGGGGCATATATATTAATTAGTGTCAAGTCTTCTTCTTGTCATATTGTCCCTTTTATCACTATGTAATGTCCATCTTTGTCTCTCGTTATCTTTTTTATCTTGAAGTCTGTTTTGTCAGATACCAGTATGGAAACTCCTGTTTTTCTCTGGATGCCATTTGCTTGGAGTATTGTTTTCCATCTTTTCACTGAGTCTGTGTTTGTCTTTGTGACTGAGGTGTGTTTCTTGAAGACAGCATTCTGTACCACTTTTGGTGAGTTCAATCTATTAACATTTAGAGTGATGATTCATATATGAGGATTCTTTTGTGGCCATTACTTCCTCTATTTTAAGTTTCTTTTTATTTTTCCAACTCTTTGCCATTTATTTGATTTTTTGTTTCAGGTCAAAGAACGTTCTTCAGTATTTCATAAACTGCTGGCCTTGTGCTGGAGAATTCCCCTAGCTTCTGAATGTCTGAGAAGGTCTTTATTCCTTCTTCATATTATAAGGATAATTTTGCTGGATTATTTATTCTTGGTTGGAAGTTTCTATCTTTTTGTATCTTGAATATTTGATTCCACTCCCTCCTTGCCTGCAGAGTTTCTATTGAGAAGACTGATGATAGACTGATGGGCTTTCCTGTAAAGTTTATAGTTGTTTTATTTTTGTTTTGTTTGTTTGTTTGTTATTTGTTTTTTTCTGGCTGCCTTGAAAATTGTATCTTTGTCTTGGATTTTTTACATCTTCAATATAATGTGTTTTGGAGAAGATCGGTTAGGATTCAGGTAGCTAGGGAACTTATTTACTTCTTAAATTGGGGGTTCCAGATCTTTTCTAGGTTTGGAAAGTTCTCATCAACTATTTGTTTCAGTACACTCTCTGTGGAGTTATTTTCGGCCCCTTCTTCTAAGCCTATTCATGCTAATGTTGTCTTTTCTAATTGAGTCAGATAGTTCTTACAGAGTTTGTTTAGTTCTTTTGACTCTGAAGTCCCTATCTTCTTTCTGTGTTGTTTCTATGTTCCAATCTTCAATATCACTGATTTTTTCCTCCATGTGGTTGGCCCTGTTTACGGTAGTGAGTTCATTTCTCACTTCTTTTATTGCATTTTTATCTCCCAAATTTTCATTTGATTATTTATATATTCAATTTTTTTTTCTTAAAATGTTTCTTTTTTCCATGGAATTCCTTTCTGAGGTCATTTTTCTCAGTCAGCGTGCTCTGCCAATATTGTTCTGATTCTCTGAGTTTTTAGAACTACAGCCTTGTATTCTGTGTCACTTAGATCATATATTTCCAGCTCTATGAAGTCCTTTTCTGGAGACTTCTAATTTTATTTTTCTGAGTGGCCTTGATTTCAAAGGTACTCATTGTACTTGAAGTGTTTCTTTTTCTGGGCACAAGGGCTTTGCCCAGTTTTTCTTTCTTTCTCTTTCCAGATACTATCGCTGCAGTCTCTTGCTTTAGAGCAGAAAGTAGGTGGGACTGTGGCGGGGGGGGGGGG
>PVJL010007121.1:0-69344 GCA_004026885.1 Lyroderma lyra | reverse complement strand
TGGGTGCTTGCTGCCAGTTCAATCTTTCTCCTTTCTCTTGAGCCCATATTTTATCCAGGACTGTGTTTCAGCATTTCAGCATTTTCATGAAAGCCATTCTCAGTTTCAAACTCTCCCAGAGCTGACCATGGCTCAATCCTGCAACTGGATGCCCTATTCTCACCTAGGGCAGTTCAGATGCTTTGTTCAGCCTCTGAGTCATCCATGGCATGGTGCTCTTCTGGGGCCCAAATGCACTGCTGCTCTGTCCAACTTGATCATGATCTCACAAGGTTTCAGTTTTTCTTGCCTCTGCTCTTGTCACTACTTGGTCTCCCTCTGCCCGGTATTATGTTGCTCCTCAGCCAATGTCTCCTGGAATCTTCCTAGTTTCTTCAATCAGCCCTGATTGTGTTGGTCATAATCCTCATTCACATGTGCACTCTGCTTTTCTCCCACCCTCCTCTTCGACTAGCTCCCCCCATCCTCCTCTTTCTCTGACCTTCAGGTATTTTCTTTTGATGTATAGATTTCTCAGTTAAAACTGTGCCACTCAGGGTTTACTGTGTTGGATCCTGATGAATCAATTGTATTTTCCAGGAAAGATTTCAGAGATCACCTCTCTGGTCCCCATTTTGCCAAGACCTGTCGCTTGATTATTGTGATTTGTTAATAATGATAATTATTTATTGGTTTATTGTCCAGGAATTTTAGTGGAGACAATATGATCAAAGTCATCATTAGTCTTTTATGTCATACTTGCTGGGTTAGTCAGAATATAATAACTGATGCAATAAACAACTCTAAATTTTCAGAGGCTTAATCCATTTGCAGTTTATTTAATACTTAGGGAACATTCAACACATTGTTAGTTACTTTTCATCCAAGTAGCAACTTAGGGACCTAGACCTTACTGCCTTTTATCTCTTCCCTTCTCTAGGTTCTGGGAGTCTCCTCCCCCCATTTTAGCCAGTGAATGAGAAAAGAGAATAGAAAAGATCTAAAAGACAGTCTTAGAAGTGTCATATGTCACATCTGCTCATATTCTATGAAATAGAACTTAGTCTTATACAGTTGTATCTAAGTGAAAGGAAGGTTTGAATACGTCATATAACTATGTGCTCAGGGAGAAATGGGATACAATTTGGTGAATAACAAGCTAGTTTTCACCACTTTATTTTACTCTTTAGCTCTTAACAATACAACAAAGTTTCAAATTGGAATGAAGCAGCATCCAGCATTTTACTTAGAATTTTGTCATCTATATCTATTATTAGATTCCTCATGTGTTTTATTTGGATAAGACATGTAAATCTCAATCCAAAGGTATATATAAGAAAAGAAACCAGAGAATTCATTTTTTTCTCTGAATAAATATGATAAGTGGATTTTGCTGTTCCATTCTATTAAAGACAATTCTTGTCTTAAAACACATAGAAAGAGACCCAGATCCTGTTTATTTAGATGTGGAGAATGTTAATTACCAGAAATATCAACTCTCATATTTAGTTATTTAAACTTTACTTTTAAAGTGGTTGATTGATTAATCTAAAAAAAGGGAACTTGTTTAAAAAGTGACTTACTGCAGCTTTTTTATTTGGGTTCACTTTTTGGCCCTGTAAATTGTGCTAATGCAAGGCCTATAAGTGGTCAGAATTTTCTTTTTTGACTCATAGTTGGTTTTATTATTTGTTTAAAATTCTCTACAAAGTATCCTATTGTCAGCATACAGGTATACCCTTACATCATCCAACCACCTCTTTGGCAGGCCCTAGCTTCCTCTTTTTTTTAGTGAAAAATACTTCCTAGATGGTGCTCTACAATTCATATTACATCACATATTGAAGCACAGGTCTGGTTGGTTTCTCTCTCTTAAAATAATTTTTTTAAAGTTACAGTTGACATTCAACATTATATTAGCTTCAGGTGTACAGCATAGTGGTTAGACATTTATATGACTTATAAAGTGATCTCCCTAATAAATCTAGTACCCACCTGGCACTATACATAGTTACCATATTATTGGCTACATTTGCTAAAATGATTTTAATTTGGAACCCTGAGACTATTTTGTAACTGCCAATTTGAAGTTCTTAATCCCTTCATATTTTTATTCATCCCCCCAATCTGTCTCCTACTTGCCAACCATCAATTTGTTTTCTGTATCTGAGTTGGTTTATGCTTTGCTTATTCATTTATATTGTTTTTTAAATTCCACAAATAAATGAAATCATATGGTATTTGTTTTTCTCTGTCTGACTTATTTCACATTGCATTATACCCTCTAGGTCTATCCATGTTCTTATGAATGTTAAGATTTCATGCTTTTTTATGGCTGAGTAATGTTCCATTGTATATATGTATCACCTCTTCTTTATCCAGTCATCTGTTGATACACATTGAAGTTGCTTCCACATCTTGGTTATTGTAAATAATGCTGCAATGTCATGTGGGTGTATTTGTCTTTTTGAATTACTGTTTTGATATTTTCAGATAAATACCCAGAGAAGTGGGATTGCTGGGTCATATGATTCTTATAATTTTAAGTTTTGAGAAAACTTCATACTGTTTTTTCATGGTGGTGGTACCAATTTACAATTCTACCAATAGTGCATGAGGATTCCCTTTCTTCCACATTTTCACTAATACTTGTTGCTTGTTGATTTATTGATAATAGCCATTCTGACAGATATGAGGTGATATCTCATTGTGGTCTTAATGTGCATTTCTCTGATGATTAGTAAGCTCAAAGATTTTGAGCATCCTTACATAATTTCTATTGGTAATTTGTATGCCCTCTTGGGAGAAATGTTTATTTAGGTTCTCTGCCCATTTTTAAATCACTTTTGTTTTTTGTTTTTATTTTATTATATTATTACTTCCATTATTATTATTAATATTATTTTGTTGGCATTAGTTATAAAAATTTTAATATAATTTTTACATTAACCCCTTATTAGATATATCATTGGTAAATATTTTCTCCCATTTAGTATGTTGTCTTTTGTTTTGTTGATGAATTTTTAGTTTGATATAATCCCATTTGGTTGTTTTTTAATTTCCTTTGCCTGCAGAGACATATCCAAATAAAATTACTAAGATATTCAAGGTAGTAAGTATTTATGAATTAAAAAAAAGAGAATGGGGAAAATAAAACTACTAAGAATAATATCAGTTTACTGTTTAAATTTACTTCTAGGAGTTTTATGGTTACCAGGCTTATATTTAAGTCTTTAATTCATTTTGAGTCTATTCTTGTATATGACATAAGAAAGCAGTTCATTTTTTTTTTGTCATGTATCTGTCCAGTTTCCCAGCACCATTTATTTGATAGACTATCTTTGCACCAAGGTATATTTTTGGTTTTGAGATGGATTAAAGACCACGTAAGAATGAATTTATTCCTGAGCTGTCTATTCTGTTTTATTAATTTATGTGCCTGTTATTTTTTATGCCAATACCATGCTGTTTCAAATACTGTGACCTTGTAGTATAAATTGATATTAGGTAGGATAATTCCTCCAGTTTTGTTTTTCTTTCTCAGAATTGCTGTGATTACTCAAGGTTGTGTATGATTTCACATAAATTTTAAGATTATTTGCTCTAGTTCTGTTAAACATGCCATAGGTTTTTGGATAGGGATTGCATTGAGTCTATAGCTTGCTTTGGGTAGTATGAACACCTTACTATATTAATTCTTCCTATCCATGAGCTTGATATATGCCATTTATTTGTATATTCTTTAATTTATCTCTTCAGTGTTTTATAAATTTTTTAGTACAGGTCTTTTACTTCCTTGGTTAAATTTATTCCTAAGTATTTTATTTTCTTGATGTAATTGTAAATTGATTTTTTTAATTCCCTTTTTGATAGTTTGTTACTGGTGTATAAAAATGCAACCAATTTCTGAATATTAATTTTGTATCCTTCTACTTTACTGAATTCATTTATCAGTTGTAATAGTTTGGTTTTTTTTGTGGAATCATTGGTGTTCTCTCTATATAGTATCATGTCATGCAAATAACGACAAGTTTACTTTTTTCTTTCTTATTTGGATGCCTTTTGTTATTATTCTGATTTTTAAAATCATGTCTGATTGCTGTGGCAAGAACTTCCAGTATTATGTTGAATAACGTGGTGAAAGTGAACATTTTTATCTTCTACTTGATCTTGAGAAGAATACTTTTATCTATTTCCCATTGAATATCATATTAGCTGTGAGTTTGTCATATGTGGTCTTTATTATGTTGTGATGTAGTTCTGCTATTCCAACTTGGTTGAGAGTTTTTATCATAAATGAATGCTGAATTGTATTAAATGTTTTTTTTGCATCTATTGATATGACCATGTTATTTTTATTTTTATTTTATATGGTGTATCATGTTAATTGATTTGCAGATATTGAACCAATCTTGAATACCAGAAATGAATTTCACTTGATCATGGTGTATGTTTTCAATTTATTGCTGAATTGAATTTGCTAACATTTTGTTAAAACTTTTTGCATCAATGTTTATGAAGGATAGTGGCTTATGATTTTCTTTTCTTGTAATGTCTTTCATTTTGAAAGCAGGGTAACATGGGCTTGTAAAATGCATTTGGGAAACTTCTCTTTTTTTCAATATTTTTGGAATATTTTGAGGAGGATAAGTGTTAATTATTTTTTTAATGTCTTTTAAAATTTACCTGTAAAGCCATTTGGTACAGGACTTTTGTTTGTTGGGATTTTCTTTACTTTTTCTTTATTTTTATTGTTAGACTTATTGGGGTGACATTGGTTAGCAAGAACTTAATTTGGTTAGTAGTTATTAGTCTGTTCAGATTTTCTAATTCTTTTTTATTCAATCTTGTAAGATCTCATATTTTAGATATTCATCCATTTCTTGCAGTTTGTAAAATTTGTTGCCATATTATTGTTCAAAGTATATATATTATTTATTAATTCTTTGTATTTCTGTAGTGTCAGTTGTCACTTCTCATTCATAATTTTATTTTATTTATTTTGGCTCTCTCTTTTTCTTGATGAGTATGATTAAAAGTTAATCAATTTTGTTCAGCTTTTAAAGAACCAAACAGCTTTTTTTGTGTGTTTTTTAGACTCTATTTGGTTTTTTTCTCTCTTATCTTTATTTTTTTACTTTTAGTCACTTTCGGATTTTCTTTCTTCTTTATCTTATTTCTTTATGAGTAAGGTAAAATTGTTTATTTGTGGTTTTCTTGCTTTTTGTGTTAGGTAGGCTTGTATTGCTATGTATTTTCCCCTTATAACTGCTTTGGCTATGACTCATAGATTTTGGGTCTTTGTGTTTTTATTTACATATATCTCAAAGTATCTTTTAATTTCTTCCTTGATTTTGTTGCTAAATCCTTTATTGTTTAGTAGCATGTTATTTAGCCTCTATGTGTGTGCTGTGTGTGTGTGTTTCATGTAGTTGATTTCTAGTTTTTTAATGTGCTTGAAGAAGATGTTTTATATGACTTCAATGTTCTTAAACTTATTGAGAGATTTTTTGTGGACTAACATGTGATCTAGCTTGGAAAATGTTTATGTGCACTTGATAACAGTGTATATTCTGCTCCTTTTGAATGAAATGTTTAAAAATATCAATTAAGTTTACCTGGTCTAATTTGTCATTCAATGCATCTGTTTTCTTGTTAATTTTCTGCCTATATGATGTATCCAATTATGTCAACTGGGTGTTAAGTTCCCCTGCTATGACTGTATTAATATATGAGGGCTGTTCAAAAAAAAAAAATCTAGTAATAAATTTCTCTATTTTTCACATTACATGGCTGGATACTCTCCAGACAGCTCTCATAAATCTCTCTCTTTATATTTATCAATATTTGCTGTATATGATTAGTTGCTCCTACATAAGTGTATAAATGTTTATAAGTTTTACATCTTTTTTCTTGGATTGAGCCTTTAAGATTGTAAATGTACATTTTGTTACTTGTTATTGCTTTTTAAAAAAATTCCATTTAGTCACTTCTTATTGCCTTTTCTTTATAGTCTATTTTGTCTTATATAAACATTAATATTTTTTCCATTTTTTTATTAGTTTGTTTCTATTTACGTGAAATATCTTTTTCCATTTGTTTGCTTTTAGTGTGGACGTTTCTTCCAAACTTAAGTGTGTCTCATGTTGGCATCATATACAGTAGACTCTCAATTAACTGTCACTTATGGGCATTAGTAGGTGTCAGATAAATGTAAGATAGACTGACCAGACATCCTGTTTTAAATGGGACATAAAACAATAGCACTATCTCATCTTAAATTGTACATATGGTCAGCTTAGTCTTACTAGGCTAAATTCAAGCTATTTGAAATGAATCAGTACCATTGTTTTCCTTTCCATTTAAAATGGGATGGGATGTCTGGTCAGCCTAATATAAGTTGACTCTGTTAACCAGAACTCAAGCAATGAGCTCACGAAGAGTCCACTGGGTTTTGTTTCCTAATCCATTCAGTCACCTTATGTCTGTTGATTAGAGTGTGTAAACCACTTACATTTAAAGTAATTATTGACAACTGAAGACCTAAGGCAGCATAGTAGGTGAATACTGTGCGTGCTTTCCTCGATGAATGCATGAAAATTACTGAACAATCAACCTGGAGAACCATCTGAAATTTAGCTGAACAGAAGTTTTGTAACTAAAGATATAGAAGAAACCACGTACAGACTGGTAGGAGGAGTGGAGATGTGAATTGCGCCAGCTCCAAACCTTTATATGGTGGCTGAGAATTAGAAGGAATATCTCAGCCATGGAGGTTGCCTCTAGAAAAGTGAGAAACCCCAGCTCCACACCAGGCTCCCCAGCCTGGAGTACTGGTGCCAGGAAGAGGAGTCCCCACAATTTCTGTCTGTGAAAAGCAGTGGGGATTCTGACCCTTGAATGGGATGGAAGGCTGTTGAAAACCCAGATGTCTTCTTAAAGAGCCCACACAAACTCACTTGCTGGCACATATCTTGGGCTCCAGAGGAGAGACAGTGAATCAGGGGGCATTGGAGAGATATGAGGGGCGGGGGCGGGGGCAGACTAAGGTGTGTTTCTTCGGGTAAGGGCTAAAAGATAGCTGCCATTTTTCCTGTGTGGGGTACTCCTTCTATGCAGCTTGTAGGTAGGTGCCATCTTTTCTGTGTTGTGCCCTCCTCCCATGCCATGGCCAAATCTGAATCTGAATCTCTCTAGTGAGCTCCACTTACTCCACCCTGATTTACCACTGAGGCCCCACCACACCCAACTCCATACCTCTCCAGGCTTTATTAGTGGTTGCCTCTTATAGGAACCAGCAGGTGACAGCAGACCTGGAAATTTCATGGCTTTTTGTGGAGCTACCCCAGGCTCAATTCTGGTACTAATTACAGCTATTCTTGGTCCACAGCATGGCCTCTCTCATGCACCTCCAGGTTTAGCACAGGCAGTGAACAGATGCAGATAACTGTGTAGATCATCTCAGGTAGTCCCCAGCCAGTTATAGACAGTGGGTGACTAGGACCTGCACTAGATACCTTCCCAAGAAACCCCAGAACAAACATAATTGAAGGTAGGCCTCAGACCACAGCAGGGCATGGCCCAATTAGCCCCACAAAATGCATAAAAAAGGCAATTTCAATAGGTACCAGAGCCTGCTGGGGCAAATCCCACTCAGTGATGTAAACCTGCTGCACAGGAGCCTGTAAACTGCAGATGTAGCCAAACACCACAGCCAATCAACATATGCTCAATCCCACCCACTGACATGCCAATAGCAATAAAAAAGAACTGTAACAGGAAGGCACACACAACTGACACAAGGGACATGCTGGGACACCCAGAGAAAGAAACTGTACGGGGCTCCATAGCACACCTACTTCATAAAGCTGCCTGGCCTAGGTTGGGAGATAGAGCAGATTTACTTAATACATAGAAACAAATACAAAGAGGCAACCAAAATGAGAAAATGACAAAATAAGTTCCAAATAAAAGAACAGTAGAAAACTCCAGAAAAAGAACAAAGCAAAACAAAGGCAAACAATCTCCTAGATACAGAGTTCAAAACAGTGGTTATAAGGATGCTTAACAAACTTAATGCGAATTTCAACAAAGAGATAGCAAGCATAAGGAAGTACATAGAAACTATAGAAAAGAACAATCATAAATGAAGAATACAGTAACTGAAATGAAGAATTCACTGTAAGTAATTACCAGTTGACTAGATGAAGCAGGTAATCACATCATTGAGTTGGAAGACAAGGTAGTAGAAAACAGCAAAAGGAAAAAAGAATGCAAAAAATAATGACAATAGTTTAAGAGTTATCTGGGACAACATAAAGTCTAACCATATTTGCATCATAGGGGTAACCAGAAGAAAAAGAGAAAGCAAGGAATTAACAACCTATTTGAAGTAATAATGACTGGAAACTTTCCCTAACCTGGTGAAGAAAATAGACATACAAATCCACAGAGAGTTCCAAACAAGATTAACCCAAACAGGCTCACTCTAAGACACATTATTATTATAATGTAAAGGTTAAAGAAAATTAAAAGTACAAATTGATAGCTACAAAATAATCATGGGGATGTAAAGTAATGCATAGGAAATGCAGTCAATAATATGGTAATAACTTTGTATAAATCCACGTGGGTACTAGACTAGTCAGAGGGGTCAGTTCTTAAATTATATAAATGTCTAACCAACTATGCTCTACACCTGAAATTAGTATAAAATAATATTGAATTTCAACTATAATAGAAAAATTGTAAAAGGACAGAAAAGGTGAAAGGGAATAAGAGGTCCAAATTTTCATGTATAAAACAAATAAGTCATGAGAATTTAATATACAACATGGGGAACATAGTTAATAATATTGTGATAGCATAATACAGAGTCAGTTGCTGGACTTGTCATGGTGATAACTTCTTTTGGTATATAAATGTTGCATAACTATGATGTGCCTTTGAAACTAATATAATAGTGTATGCTAGCTTCATTTTTATTAAAAATCTTAAAAAATAAATGTTGACAGCTATGTAATTATTGCCATTTATTATTTATATATTTATCTTTTTTTCCTTTTAAATAAATCTCTAACATTTTTTTTATTACTGGTTAATGGTGATAAACTTCTTTAGCTCTTTCTTGTCTGAGAAGTTCTTTTATCTCTTTTTTAATTATAAATGAAAGCCTTGCAGGATAGAGTAATCTTAGTTGTAGGATTTTGCTTTTCATCACTTTGAATGTTTTGTGCTGATACCTTTGAACTGCAAAGTGTCTCTTGATTATTCATTTGACATTCTTATGGGAGCTCTTCGGTAGGTAACGAACTTTTTTCTTTCTGGTTTTAAGATTCCCTCCATGTTCCTAACCTTTGGTTTTTTAATTATGATGTATCTTGACGTAGGCCTTTTTTGCCTTCTTTTTTGAGATTCTCTGTGCTTCCTGAACTTGTAGTTTTGTATATTTTGCCAGGTTAAAAAAGTTTTTAGTCATTATTTTTTCAATTATTTTTTCAATTGATCTCTCTCTTCTTCTTATAGCACCCCTATGATGCGAATGGTTGCATTCTTGATGTTATCCCAAAGATCTCTTATAATATCCTCAATTTTTTAAATTCTTTTTTCTCTGCTGTTCTGATTGGGTGTTTTCTACTACCTCATTCTGAAAATTGCTGATTTGATTGTCTGATTTATCTAATCTACTGTTGATTTTCTCTAATGTGTCCTTATTTCAGTTATGGTATTCTTCATTTCTGACAGGTTCTTTTTTTATAGTTTCCCTCTCTTCGTGTAAGTTCTCACTAAGTCCCTTTATTTTCCTCCTCATTTTCTTTAGCATTCTTAAACCAGAGTATTGAACTCTGTATCTTGTAGAATGTTTGCCTCCACTTTGTTTAGTTTTTTTTCTGGAGTTATTTTCTGAGTTTTATTTAGGACATTAGTATTTTATTTTGTCTGCTCATTTTGGCTGACTTCCTGTGCTTGTTTCTCTGTATTATGTAGGTCTGCTATGTCTCCTAGTCTTAGCAGAGTTGTTTTATGTAATAGATGTTCTGTGGGGTTTAGTTGCATACTCTCTCTATCTACTTGAGCCTGCTGTTTCAAGGGTGTTCTTTGTATTGTGTGTGTTCTCTTACTGTATTAT
Organism: Lyroderma lyra; assembly: GCA_004026885.1. Classification (NCBI taxonomy): domain Eukaryota; kingdom Metazoa; phylum Chordata; class Mammalia; order Chiroptera; family Megadermatidae; genus Lyroderma; species Lyroderma lyra. The sequence continues at coordinate 59,236 of PVJL010007121.1, read as the reverse complement.
AGTTTAACCTTGGTAACTCTTGGCACATAGGTAGGTGGAATTGACCCTGAGATTAAATGGTTTTGAGGACACACCATGTTTACAGTAGACAAGTTGTTTTGTGGGGTCTGAGCCCATTGAGTAGGATTTGCTTTAGCGTGGCTCTGGAACCTACTAAGCTGTTATCTAGATGTTTCATTTGTGGTACTAATTAGGTCATACTCTGATGTGATTTTAAGCTGCAATCAGGTGTATTGTTTCTGAGATCCTTTAATAGGGACCCTGGTGCATGTCAAATTCCTCAATTGCCAGAGTCCAGTCTGAGGCCACTTGGTAGAAGCTACAGAGTGATCTTTGGTTGTTAGCTGGCTGTGCTGGGATTAGTAGCACCTGGAAGTGATTGGAGACTGGCTTCTACTAGTGCTGTGTCTGGGGCCAATCAGCAAAAGGTAAAGGATATACCAAAGACAGCTGCTTTTGTTTGGGGTTTGTGGACTTCGAGAGATTTTAGTTCAATCCACAGTTCAGGTCAAGGCAAGCTGTTTGTGAAAAACAGCTGTTGAAAGTTGTTTAAACCAGTTAATGAGTTGGTTGGTGTGAGGTCTGAGGGGCTTAGATAGGTAATGCATGCTGTTAAACAGGTTGATGGAGACTTAGTATGGGGAAAATGGAGTTGCTCAGGCTCTCTCACCAAGCTTTTGATGGAAAGTGACACAGCACTTGTTCCACGACTTGCACTTATCCTGGGGCAGCCATTTTGTTGTTTATGCACCTTATGAGATTACACTTAGCAGCTTGCTGCCTTCATTCTCCTTCCTATATAAGGGAATGGGACTCTCTGGGAGGGAGACTCCTGGATGCCATGCTTGCTGCTTGTTTGCTTCTGGAATAAAAAAGCTGTATCTCAGCTTCCACCAGCTCCATGTTTTTTTCTTGGTCTGCCCAAATCTAGTATAAACTTCCCTGGCCTCGATTGTTTGAGGTACAATTGTTGTAGCCAGCAAGATTTGCCAATGGTGAGTATGGAGGCTACTGCACCCCCACAGCATGGGATTAAGGGTTGTTCTGCCACAAATATGTGGTACTCCATGGCATGTCTTCTCTCTGTGTGGGCACCTCCTCAGGAGTTGTCTGAGGTAGATGGGAAGCCCATTTGTGTGGAGAAGGCCCTCCAGGCCCATGGGGAGACCTTCAATGATACAAGCACTCGCACAGTTGCTGGGGCCATGGGATGGCTCTTTCTTACAGCCTTGTGGGCAAAAATGGAGGCAACTCTGTGAGAAGTGGCCTGGGTCTAGGCATTCCAGACCAAGCTGGACCTGATAAAGGTGCAAATGCAAGCTTTAGAGGAAACCAAGTGGCTGCTGGAGAAGGAACAATGACATTTGTGGTTCATATTCACCATTGCTATGATAGACTCCTCAGGGGAGAAGGGGGAACCAGAGCTACACTTTTGTGCCCATCCTGTAGTGAAACACAAAATGAAATCCCAGCAGTTGATGGCCCAGGGAGGCTACCCTGTGGGTGCTCCTCAGATGACTTGGTTCACTACATACTGCTCAAATATTCAGGCTGAGTTGGGAAAGTTGGGCAAAGAAATCCAGCAAAAATCTGATGAGCCCCACTTGCTTGACTTTTGCAGCTATAGGATTTAGGAATTGATGGCATAATATGTATCAACCAGGAAATGCAGAAATTAGCCTCTCTAACTATGTAGCAGTAGTTGTAGAATTACTCTAGGTATGTGCGAGGAACCCACTCCTTCTTGGATTGGCTCATGGCAGCTATCAGAACAATGTGGGTGAATGAGAGAGATATTCCTGGGACAATCAGTAAATGGCAGTTCTATGCAGAGTTTGTGCAAGTGTTGTGGGAACTGGATATGCAGAACACTGTCTTCAATTTGAGTGCTCAAGGTCCAGTTGATGAAAGGTTTACAGCAAGTATGAGGAACACTGTGTTGCAAAGTGCTCCCTTGGATCACTTGTGGCAATCCTGGTGCCTCGTGTGGGCCACCCCATTAATAAGATTGCCTCAATGGTGCCAAGTTTGATGGAAGCTGAGATGAGGTGCAAGCATGAGGGCATCAGTATGGTGGCCAAGAAGTCACTGGCAGCCAAGAGAGATGGACCCCTAAAGGTGACAAGGACACATATGTGGGTTGATCTGCTGTTGGCTGGGGTCAATAGGGAGAAAATTGATGGAAAACCTAATGCCTATCTGTTAGAGTTCTGGCAATAGTTGAAGGAGGATCAATGGTTCACCTCACTGAAAAGGCAGAAAAAAAGGAGTGATAAGAAGGCCATGAGGACTGAGGACTGAGTGGTCTGCCTCCAGGATAATTTAGCACTGGAGGATGCTGATCTTTCCATTGAGCCCCTCTTCTATTTCAAATAGGAAGAAGGCTGAGGAACCAGTCTATAGGGGAATGGGTGAAGACTGGAGACCACATGTGAAATTAACAATCCACTAGTCCCCAAATAATATGCAGAATGTAATCTTTTGTATGGAAATCTGGAGAAGTTCTCTGTAGCTCCAGTAAACATTGGTAGCTATGAGGGGTAAAATGTTCTAATGGAATTTTCAAACAGCCTGTTAGGGATAAGCTGTTTGCTTCCACAAACATTTGGGTGTATGTGTCACCCGTCCCTGAGTATATCTTAAGGGTGGATGTTTTGCAAGGGCTGTGGTTGAATACTACTGCAGGAGAGTTTCACCTCTGACTATGGGTAGTGAAGACTGTGGTACAAGGACATGCTGCTCATTCCCCTTTGCAGCTGCCCCCTTCTTGAAAGGTGGTACACACCAAATAGTACAAACTGCTGGGGGGACATGATGAAATACTGAAAAATTACAGGAATGGAAAACATAGGGATAGTATGCCTCACCCATAGTTCATACAACCCCCTAGTATGGCCAGTGAGAAAGCCAGATGGCACTTGGCAAAGGACAGTAGACTATAGAGAATGGAATAAGATGGTGTCTTCTTTACATGTAATGGTCCCATCAGTGGTGGATCTGATGGATCATCTCAGCCAGGAGTTGGGAACTTATTATTTTATTGCTGATTTTGCTAAAGTCCTTTACTCCATTGATATAGCATAGGAGAGCCAAGGCCAATTTGCATTCACATGAGAAGGCCACCAGTGGCCTTTCACTTTCCTCCTGTAGGGGTATTTACATAGCCTCACACTGCCACAGACTGGTGGCAGTGGACTTGGCACAATGGTTTGTACCTGAGAATGTACACCTTTTTCATTACATTGATGATCTTATGTTAACTAGCAACTCTCTTGCAGATTTAGAAGGCATTGTTCCTGCTTTCCTAACCCACATGTAAACATGTGGTTGGGTGCTCACCAAGAAGCTACAAGGGCCTGGCTCATCTGACAAGTTCTTCAGGGTTGTTTAGTCAAGTAAGGCAAAGTTTATTTCCAATGCAGTCATTGATCAAATTCAAACTTAACCAGTGCCCACCACTGTTAAGCAATTGCATACTTTTCTTGTGCTCCTCAGGCATTGGAGGGCATTTGGGGCCCATTTAGCTTAACTGCTAATAACCTTATATTCCTTAATTAGAATGGGGCTAGTTGGGACTGAATGGAAGGGTCCTATGTGGCCTTAGATTCCTCCAGGGGCACCATTAAAGATTCTCAATCTCTGCATGTGTTTGACCCTGCCTGGCCTTGGTAGCTGGATGTATGTGTCACTGCAGAGGGCTTTGGCTGGGGCCTATGGCAGTGTTCTGAGCTCCTGCAGCAGCCCATAGACTTCTTGTCCCATTTGTGAAAGGGAGCTGAAGTTTGTTACTCCTTAGTGGCAAGACAATTGGTAGCTGTGTACACTGCCCTTCTGGCCACTGAAAGCATTACAGTTACCCACTTTATGACTGTGTTGACCATGTATTTGATCGCAAGATGGATACATGATTGGGGCATTAAACACCAGAGTGGCACTGCCCAAACACCTACATTGGCAAAATGGGGGACATATATGCAACAGTGCAGTGTACTAAACAATAGTCCCCTGAGAGCCAAGCAGCAAGAGGTCCTTGGACCTGTGACTTATGTAGCTGTGAAGGGTTGCCATACTTTCAACACTTCAAGTAAGGACAAGCACCTATCCTGGAAGATATTTGGTATACATACAACTCTAGTAAGGGCCAACCGCTGCTGTGGACTGTTGTCACCTTCCGTACTCCCACTGGAACAATTTGGTATTATACTGGTATAAAACAAAGAAGCCAATGAGCTGAAATATGGGCTATATGGTTAGTGGTCACTAACAAACCTCCTTGTTGATAGTCTATACTGACAGTTGGGTGGTATTCAGAGGCTTGACTTGGCATTTTAACCACTGGATGGTGATTCAATGGCCACTGTGGGGTCAAGCCATGTGGCAAGACTTATGGATCTTAGGAGGTCAGAAACAGGTGACAGTATATCACATCATAAGACATGCCCCTTTGGCTCATCAGGTAATAATGAAACAGATACCTTGCAAAGGTAAGATGGTTAGAGACCACTCCTGTTAGAGACATGGCACAATGGTTGCACTGGTGCCTCCTCCCTGCAGAACAAAAGAGTATGTGGGCAATGGTAAAGTCTTGGAATTTGCCTATTACTTATTTTGATATGCTTATGGCTTGTGAACAATGTGCTGTCTGTTCTAAGGTACATCCTTAGAAATCAATGGCCTTGGATGGGCAAATCATGTGGGGCTGAGTTCTTTAACTCAGTGGCAGATAAACATCATAGGCCCCTTTCCCAATTCAGAAGGGTATCATATGCTGTGACTTGTGTTAATATCACAATGGGGCTATTGACCTGTTCCAGCACATCATCCAGACCAACAATAAGTACCACACATGCTGGAGTGCTTCTGTGCTGCATAAAGTAGCTCACTGTTCTTTGAAAGTGACAATGGCACCCATTTTACAGGAACCCAAGTACAACAATGGGCAAAGGATACAGGTATAAAATAGAAATTCCACTTCCCTTACCATCTATAGGCTGTCAGGATTGTTGAATTACTCAAACATGGCTTGCGCCAGTCCAGAACAGCCCAGACTTTGGTCAGATGGGCATTATGGCTGTGGTCTATGCTACAGACTCTGAATGAACAGAGCAGATGGGGGTGGTCTGGCTCCAGTAGAGGCACTCCTACACCTAACATGGCTTTTATTCAATGACAGATACAAACCAAAGATGAATTACTAAAATCTGGATTTGGGCAAAAAGGCAACATCTTTTTGCTGGTCCCTATTGGCTTAGCCATCGGACAATGAGTTACCTGGACTTGGCCATGCATCATACAAGTCACTCATATGAGATGAGTAGTTTTGTTATCCCCTTGGGGAAAAGTTTTGGAGAATAACTTACAGATAACCCCTTGGGTAACTGGGTAATGACCCCCTCACATGGAAATGTACTATCCTGGAGGGGTGGATAGGACTACATTGTTGAAGGGAATGTTTGTTATCTTCTTATGGACTATTATGAGTTCTCCCATTCTTTTGCATATTGAGCCCACTGATGTGACTGTACTGTTAAGTACGTTTGATACTTACTCTCTGGAAGACTGTCCCTGCCAGTCACTGCACTGTTGGCTGATAAAACACTGGCTTTCATTCTTCCAGAAGGCCGAGACTTGCCTCTCCTAGTGCCTATAATTTCTCTTCCTTTCTGCCTTTAATGTTGCATGGACAAACACCTTAGTGGAATGGGTGCATTCTCTGGCCATGCTATCCAACCAATATGCTTGCTGGGTCTGTACCAAGTTGCTGTTCACCATGACTGATTACCTTCCATGGAGCCAGTTACTGGGCTGAATTTGACATGATTCTGCTACTGGACTATGTGAAATACAACAAAGCAGCAGATCTTAGCTCTTGCCTGAGAGAAAAAAACAAACAAACAAACAAACAAAAAAAAACAAGAAAAGAAAAAGAAAACCAAAAAACAAGAAAAAAAAAAACAAGACTTGAACTTGAGTTGGTTACTCTATGGGATAGCCTGGGATGGTTCACAGTTGAAGCCATGGAAATTTCTGTTAAAACACCAGTTTGCATAACTTGTACACTAGAGGCAGGCATGGATGTAAGGCTGTACTCCCTAAATACAGAAGTCTATCAGATTCACAAGGTAGTGTTGCAAAATTGCATGGCCTTAGATATTCTCACTGTATCCCATGGAGGAGCTTGTGCCTTGGTAGGCTCTGAATGTTGCATATATATCCCAGATGAACAAGATAATATTAGTCAGACATTAAAAGCCTTAGCTACAAAATCTCAAAGGATTGAGAACCTGATGGGGGATCCTTTCCAAGAATGATGGGCTTCTCTCACTAACAAGTAGCAAACTGCCTTGATTACTCTCTTTGCTATTGCCTGTGCTATTATAGTTTGTTATTGTAGTCTTTATTGTTGTTGGGGTATCAGGATGCAATGTGGCACACTCCTTGCACAGGGATCATTGTGGAAGATATCTGTTGCATAAATTGTGAGATGAGAAAACATGAAGGGGTGGAGTGAGGGGAAAATGGAGTTGCTCAGGCTCTCTCAGTGAGCTTTTGCTGGAAGGTAACACAGCATTTGTTATGTAACCATGACTTGTACTTATCCTGGAGGCAGCCATTTTCTTGTTTATGCACCCTATGAGCTCACTTGGCATCCTGCCACCTTTGTTCTGTCTCCTGTATGAAGGGGTAGGACTCTCTGGAAGGGAAACTCATGCTATGTTTGCTACTGCCTTGCTTCTGGAATAAAGAGGCTATGTCTCAGCTGCCCAAGGCTCCACGGTTTTTCTTCAGTCTGCCTGAACTCAGTGAGAACCATCCTGGCCTTGATTGTTTGCAGTACACTTAGATTTAGCTGGGTAGTGGAAGGACTCAGAAAGAAACAATAGTGCCATTATTTCTTTCTGTGCCTTCCAGCTGTGTTGGGGGTGGGCTCAACAAAATAACAATGGTGCCTGCCAAACTTTTCTCTTAGAGAGAGCTGTTTCTTCAGATATGGCCCTGAAGCCAGTCAATTCAGTTTGTCTCTCATGCTTTTCCAGCTACTGTCCCTTCTCTGGATGTTAGACTGAGTGTTTGTGAGTGATCAAGTCTGTACTTGATCATTTTAAATAGGTGTCTGTGTCTATAGCAGCTTGTTGTTTCACCTGTATGGAGTTCCTTCTCATTTTCACAGCAAAGTCTTTTGGTGACTTCCTGTTTCAGCACAGGTGTTCTAACCTGGAAAGCCCAATGCAGATCTAGGACCCATTGCTCCTCATGGGGTCCCTCCAGAGCTAAGATATTCCCCTCAATTCTTACCTGCCACATATTAACCTGGGACCAACATATTTACGTCTCTGTCCTCCTACCAGTTCCAACCTGGATTCTTTATATCCTTAGTTACAGGAGCTCTGTCCAGCTAGTGTCCAGGTTGTTCTCATGGTGGTTGTTCTATAATTGAGTTGTAAATTTGATGTGGTCATGGGAGCAAGAGAGTACAACATTTACCTATTCCACCATCTTGACTGAAAATCTGCTCATAATTTTACCTATAACTTCACCACTAAGGTTTGAAATGCCAAAATGTACATGTTTATTCTGAGAAATAAAAAATAGTGAAAGAAAATACTTAATGGTAATTAATGCCAATGCATTGTTATTTAGCTTTGAAGGAATACATGTGAATTTTTATTCAATCAACAAGAATAATATCAGTTATCTTTTTATAGTGAATGTGCCGAACACAAACTATATATTCCCCATTTAAAGGTAAAACAACAGTCAACAGTAATCTTGGGTCTAATTTATAATACTTTGTTTATCACATTATTATTGCTTTCAATTTTGAGTGTTGATACATGGGACATTGTTCAATTTTCTTCCAGATATAGGAAACACAAAAAGACTAGTTCCAAGATAGCTATGTTGATGATGGAAGTATATTATGGGATGGAAAAGGCTTCAGGATGACAAAAATGGCATAAACACTGCCATCAGACATTAATAATGAAAGATGGTGTCTCTTCTGTTGAATCTATTATTGATCTTAGAATTCTTATTTCATTTCCAGTAGCATTCTTAATATATTAGGCTTATCACTTGTGATGAAGTCCTTTTATTATCCTTATGCTGATCTTTGGTGTTCACATAAAAACTATTAAAAGGGATGTCAAGTTTTTTGTTAAAATTAGGTAGACTTAAGCCTCCAATACTCAATAAAGAGTTGACCTCAGGATCCTCTAGATCATTAATAACTAACTCAGACATGGGTAGGGCTGTGAAATATAAACTGAAGTTCAGAAGCATATTGTAGGTCTGGACATTGTGCATACACAAAGTACATGGCTTTAGTTTGACCTTAATAGGTTATGTATTTCAAAGAAATAAACTAAGTTTCTCAGACTTGTGGAGAATAGCTAGAGTCACACAGCAGACATGAAATCAGGAAAACCATCATAGTTTTTCTTGGGAGAAGGTTGACTTTTTCATCCTTAAAAAGACAGACTAAATCTGTGCTTTCCATAGTTCAGCAAGTGAAAGCAACTAAGATTAGCTGACTTGACCCTTTGTCCCATCTGTGCTGAGTGTGTCAAGAGGCCTCGTCTTACTGTTCTAAGCTATTAAGGTGGTGCCATTGAGTCTAGTTACACCACTAAGCTAAAGGTCATCATGCATAGTTATGATGATTATACCATTGTGTGTTCTGTACTATGTAGAGGGGGCACCACCATGGCTAGTTGCACCATTGCGCCATTGTGCCTGGAGATAATGCTTTACCTTAAACATTCTGTAATTTATCCTAAAACACTGTAATTTTCCACCTGTATTGTCCAGATACCCTGTAACTGTTCCACCCACCTACCCAACCCAGAATTAATGCTTCTTTTTGTTTCTGTAGCCTAGCTTGCTTGACCCCTTTTTTGAACCCCCTCCCATCTTAAACTGCACAAACCAGTTGCTCAATGCCTATGGCCTATATAAACCCTAGACTAACTGGCATTTGGGGCCACAGGTTTTGTAGTGACATTAGTCCTCCATAGCCGCTGGCTTAATAAAGACCTATAATTCTCCCAATCCAGTTCGAGATGTTTGTGGTTGACTATATTCCTTGCATTGGGTTACAACATTACCAATAATCAGGGTATGTTAAAATGTCAATGCTGGAATGAAACTTAAAGAAAATATGGTTAATAAATAAAAAAATTATTTTTACCACAGAACCCTTGATATAGGCAAAATTATATAATACAAGCAATCTCTATATGCAAGGGAGGTAAGTCCAGAAGTGGTGGAGTTCAAACCAGTAAAGCAAAACCAAGCCCAGCCTACTTTGCCTTCTTTTCTCTCTTGTAGCAAGCTCTGCTTTGGAAGCCTCTGTGTTAGACCTACAAATTTTAGAGATATGGCAACTAGCTCTTAAAATTTTTAATGTTATTTTTTTATGTGGCTAATTTGTAACGAATGGAGATCACTATAACACAGTGGTCACTGACAAGTGATATAGAACCGTTTTTATAACATCAAAGACCGTAGGACAAGCACTGAAAGAAAAAATTTTAGAGGAGGTAAAATGTGTTCAGAGCTGTAACTTTCAAGGTAGATTAGTGAATTACTGCTTTATGTTATTAGCATGACCAACAATTGAATGAAGCAACATTAACCAAAAGACAAGGTCAGTGTTCAATAACAGGTGGGGCTGTTTCACCGGATTAGACCACACCATGCAGTTGGCAAAGTAAAGAAGTCAAGTCAGCATTGCTGACAGACTAGTAAAACAGCAGGATCATTAACTTGTCCAAGAATATTTATTTTGTAAATGTGTTTTGTTTTCTGAATTTCTGAGTAAAACGCACCAAAGCTGTTTCTTCAGCTGCACATTTTTTAGAGTGTGTTTCATATAGCCTGCTGTTTACCAAAGCATTTTAGCTCTTTATCTTGGAAGCACATGGTATAATTAAACTTCCCCTTTGACAATGAAGTTGGACATGGCAATAATATTTTCCTTGGACAATGGGGTTTGACAGAAAGAGAGGAATACCACTTCCTAGAAGAAGTTTTAAAAGTAGTGTATGGGAGAGGGTTTAAGATGACTATGTAGACTTACCTCCTCCCATGAACACATCAAATTTACACCTATAGAGAGAACAATTCCCCTTGAAGAAGAACTGAGGACTGACTAAAAGCTGCTGCACAACAATGAAAGAGAGAGAGAGAGAACAGAAAAAAAGTAGAAGAGATGGAAACATGGTATCCTGGTAGCCCCACCCCTAACACACCAACTTGCAGTAGGGAGACAGCACTGAGAGTTTGTGGCACAGTGGTTTAAATGGCACACTATATAAATAAAATTAATTTACTAGTTCTCAAGCATCTTCCAAATGGAAGGTGGGGTGTGGGAACTGTTTCTGGAGCCAGAAGCACCAATTGTTGCATTCTCCCACCCACATTGATTACAAAATGCTATAGCCAGCTGGCCAAGGTCATTTCAATGTGAACCAGGCCCTAGGCCCCAGGACTGTATCAGCTCCATGGCTTATCCCTGAGACTCCATGTGACTCCAGTCACAGCTCCTGGTCTTGGCAAAATTTGCCCCAAGGACATCCTATGGCCCACATTCAATCAGCTACAGCTCAGGGATCTGGTACCAGCCTACTCCAACTACAGCTCCAGCTGGTCTGCTAAGGCAACTCCTATATAACTTGTTCCAGAACCCCCTTTGACCACTACCTCCTGCAGGTAAAGCTTCAGACCACCTGCCAAGTTGGCCTCACTGTTTTTCATTCCTAAGACTTCCTCCAGGCCATGCTTGCTTCAGCTATAGCTCCAAGCAGCCCTCCAAGGCGCCCTTAGTGCTTGCCCCTGAGACCTCCTAAGGCAAACTTCCACTTAAGCTATAGCTACTGCCAGGCTGCCAAAGCAGCCCCTGGCACAGTTTTCCTCTGCAACTCCCTGTGACTCATGCTTGATCCAGCTATAGTTCCAGGTCCCAGTACTGTTTATACCTGTGACTCCCTGTGGCTAGAGGTGACTCCAACTCCAGCCTCAGTCAGCCTGCAAAAATGGCCCAGATATAGCTTACCACTGGAACTCCTCTTGGAACTCCCCTCTCTAGCTCCGACTCCAGCTGGCTGGCCAAAGACACCTGGCACTGGCAGTCTATGAAAAGGAAGCTTCTACACAAGGTCACTCATTCAAGACTAAGACAGATTGCTATTTTACTTAACTCATAGAAACAATTACAAAGAGACTGTCAAATGAGAAGATAGAAGAATATGTTTCTAAAAAAAATGGCCAGGATAAAATCCCATAAGAGGAGCTAAATAAAACAAAGACAAGCAATCTACAAGATAAAAAATTTAAAACATTGGTTATAAAGGTGCTGAATGAACTCAGGAGAATAGATGAATTTAAGTGAGAACTTCAACAAAGAAATAGAACAAATAAAAGAGAAAGGATCAGAACTGAAGAATACAATAACTGCAATGAAAAACAAACTAGAGAAAATAAACAGCAGATTAGATAATATAGAACACCAAATCAGCAACTTGGACTCAAAGTAGTAAAAATTACCAAATGTAACAGAAAAAAAAATTAAATGAGGGTAGTTTAAAGAACTTTGGGGATAAAATTGAGTATACCGACATTCATTTCACAGAAGTTTCATAAAAAGAAGGAGCAAGGAGTGAAAAACCTAATTGAAGAAATAATGACTGAAACCTTATTTAACCTGACAAAGAAAATAGACACACGAGCCCCAAAAGCACAGAGTCCCAAAGAAAATTAACCCAAAGAAGCCCACACTAAGACACATCATAATTAAAACGACAAAGGTTAAAGACAAAGAGAACTTTATAACCAGCAAGAGAAAAACAGTTAGTTATTTACAAGAGAGCTTTCATTAGACTTTTAGCTAATTGCTCAACAGACACTTTGCCGGCCAGAGGAAAATGGCACAAAATATTTAAAGTAATGAAAATCAAGGACCTACACCCAAGATTACTCTAATCAGCAAGGTTATCATTTAGAATCAAAAGATGGATAAAGAGTTTCTCAAACAAGAAAAGCCTAAAGGAGTCCATTATCAGTGTTATAATATGTTAAAGATATTTCTTTAAGTGGAAAAAAAAAACATATGAATGACAATGTATAAGAAAGAAAAATATCATTGACAAAGGCAAACACTGAATACAAGTAGTATACCAATCAATTATAAAGCTAGTACAAAGGTTAAAAAACAAAAGTAGAAAGATCAGGTGTAATTACAATAATAAATAAGGATACACACAAATACATACACAGAAAATCATTTTATGACAAAAACATAAAAGTGGAGGTGGTGGATTAAAAACATAGTGATTTTGGAATGTGTTTGCACTTAAATGACCACCAATTTAAAATTTATCTTCATATATATGAAACACATGGTAACCACAGACCATAAGTCTACAAGAGATATACAAAAAGTAAAAGAGAAAGGAATCTAAACACAAAACTATAGAAAGTAATCAACATAAAAGAGAAGAGACAAGAGAATAAGTAATAAACAGAGAAAAACTAATAAACAATCAGGCAAAATTAAAAAGGTGGCAATAACAACATACTTATCAATAATTACATTGAATATAAATGGCTAAATGATTTAATAAAAAGACTCAGGGTGGCTGAATGAATAAAATACAACACCCATATGTATTCAACCAACAAAAACTTCAGATCAAAAGAGACAGAAAGACTGAAAAAATAAATGGAAAAGAGAAAGGATCCAAATAAATAAAATTAAAAAATGAAAGAACCGTCACAACTGACACCACAGAAATACAAGGTCTGACAATTAAGTTTGAGAACTTGCCACCATGTGGATATGTTGGCAACACTGTACAAGCAACTCAGTAAGGTTTCATAACCTTGGCATATCTGTGTCTCACATGTTAACGTGAGGAGGTGTCTTGCTGTGTGGCAATCATTTGTTGTGTGTTTTTATGTGCTGTTGCAAGAAGGTAGAAGCTTAAGTTAGAGCAATGAACAAACATTAAATTTCTTGTTAAACTTGGCAAGAGTGGAAATGATATTAGGGATATGGTCGTCCAAGTTTATGGAGAAAATTCCATGAAGAAAAAAAACAGGTTACAAATGGATTAAACATTTTTCTGAGAGGAGATAAAGTGTCACTGATGAAGAGAGGTCAGAGTGAACAGTAACAAGAAAAAATGATGAAAACATTGCAAAAATTCATTAAATTTTGCATCACAATTGTCAGCTGACTAAGAGAAGCATAGCAGACCAAGTAAAAATTGATAGAGAAACAGGAAAGTCTTAACTGAAAATCTTGGCATGAGAAAGGTGTGTGCAAAAATGATACCAAAGGAGCTCATCAATGGACAAAAACAAAGGAGAATTGAAGTTTGCCAAGACCTTTTGGAAAGGCAAGGTGATGTTTTGGACTCTGTTATCACTAATGATAAAACATGCGTGTACTTTTATGATGCTGAAACAAAACATCAAAAATGCATAATGGAAGAAAGCCAATTCTCCACAACCAAAAGGGTTCTGTTAGTTTAAATCAAGACTCAAAGCAATGTGGCTAAAATTTTGATATCATGGAATTGTTAATTATGAATGTGTACCAACTAGATGAACAAACAAGTTTAATATTTGGAAGTGTTGAAAAGACTGCATGAAAAAGTTAGATGGAAACAACCTGAAATTTTCACCAACAAATCATGGCTCTTGCATGACAATATACCCAATATTCTTGATGAATATCAATACTAAAATTTTCCATTAAATATCAGAGAACTAAATTCAGTAACACATTAAGAAGATTATGCACCATGATCAACATGAATTTATTCTTGGGATGAAAGATTGGGTCAGTACTCACAAATCAATGAATGTGATACGTCACATCAACAAAATGAAGGATTACATAATCATATCAATAGATGCAGAAAAAAAATCTGAGAAAATCTATTTATAATAAATACTACCAGAAAAGTAGGAATAGAGGAAACATACCTCAACATATTATAATAAGCACAGTATGTGACAAACCCACAGCAAAAACTATATTCTTTATATTTTATTTTTCAATTACATTTGACATACAATATTGTATTGGTTTCAGGCATACAGCACAGTGATGGGTTATTTATATAATTTACTAACTCTCATTCCATTACATCTGGTTTCCTTCTGACACTATACACAGTTATTACAATGTTATTGACTGTGTGCCCTAAACTGCACTTTACATCCCTGTAAATAGTCTGTGACTATGAATTTGCACTTTGTGATTTCTTCCCCTCTTTTACTGAAGTGTCCAGGTCTCCTCCCCTCATCCCAACAAATCTAGTACCCATATGACACTACATAAAGTTACTGCAACCTTATGGACTATATTCCTGTGTAATACTCTGTATTCCCATGATTATTGCCTTGTAATAACCAAACTAAACTTTTCAATCCCTTTCCCTTATTTTACCCACTCTCCCATCCCTCCTCCCTCTTAAAGAAGTTCTCTAACATTCTTGTATTCAATGGTGAAAAGCTGAAAGCTTTTTTTTTCATCAGGAAAAAGACAAGAATATCCACCTTCACCACTTTTATTCAATATATTATTAGAAGTCCTAGCTGTAGCAATCAGAAAAAAAAGGAAACATCCCCAAATTGGAAATAAAATAATAAATATATCATTATTTGCAGATGAAATGATACTATATATAAAAAAACCCCAAATGACTTAAAAAACTATTAGAACTGATTAATTTAGTAAAGTAGCAGAATACAAAAACACATATTCTTAAATTGTTTGCATTTTTATACATCAATCATGAACTATGAGAGATTTAAAAAAACAATCCCGTTGCAATTGAAAAAAATATGATAGACCTAGAAATAAATTTAAGCAAAGAGGTAAAAAATCTGTACTCAGAAAACTATAGATATTGAATAAAGAAAGTGAAGGAGAATGAAATAAATGTGAGCATATATGTGCTCATGGATTGGGAAAATCAATATCATTAAAATACCCATAATACCATAATAATCTGCAGATTTGTTGCAATTCCTATTAAAATACCAATGGTATGTTCCACAGAATTAGACTAAATAATCCTAAAATTTATATAAAACTACATAAGATCCTAAATACCCAAGGCAATCTTGAGAAAGGAGAACAAAGTTGTATGTATTATGCTACCCAATATCAAACCATAATATAAACCTATAATAATCAATGGCATGGTACTGGCATAAAGTGAACACATAGAACAATGAAACAGAACAAAGAGCACAGAAATAAACAAACACCTATATTGTCATTTAATCTATGTCAAAAGAGGCAAAAATATACAACAGAGTAAAGACATACACCTCAATAAGTGGTGTTGGGAAAAATTGACATATACATGCAAAATAGTAAAACACACACTATATGCATACAATGAGTTAAAGTCTTAAATGTAAGACCTGAAACTATAAAACTTCTAGAAGAAAACATAGGCAGTAAACTCTGACATTGCTGTTAGCAAATATTTTTGCATATATTACCTCTGTCAAAGGAAACATTAACAACAAAAATAAACAAGTGAGACTATATTAAACTGAAAAAAAAAAAACCCATACATTGTTAGTGAAATTGTAAATTGGTTCAGCAGCTATAGAAAACAATATGGAGGTTTTTCAATAAGTTTAAAACAGAACTACCCTATGATCTAGTAATTAAACTTCTGGGTTTTTATTTGAAAAAAAAGTCAAAGTTGTAGGAAACAACATTAATTTTCAGAAATCTGTTACATTTCTATGAACTACAAACTATCAGAAAGACAAATTAAAAAATGGTCTCATTCAGAATTGTATCAAAAAGAATAAAATACCTAGAAACTTAATCAAAAAAGGAAAAGTCCTAGAATCTGTAGCTATAAAGCATTTATTAAAAAAGTGGCAAAAGACATATAAATAGAAAGGTAAACGTTGGTATTAAATTGGAAGAATCAATATCATTAAAATGTTCATACTACCCAAAGTAATCTATAGATTCAATGCAATGCTATTAAAATACTAATGGCATTGTTTACAGAAGTAGAACAAATAATTCTAAAATTTATATAGAACCACAAAATACCCCAAATAGTCAAAGCACCATTGAGCAAGAAAACAATGAAGTTGGAAGTTGTATGCTCTTAATTTTACACTATACTATGAAGCTACAGTAATCAAAACAACATTGAACAACATGCTACTGTACTACTATTGGGTTAAAAAAGAAATAAAAAAGATAAAAGGATGTAGGGAGAAATGAGAATAAGACTATGACATATCGAAATTATGGGGATGTAGCAAAATTGGTACTAGAGGAAAGTTTGTAGCATTACAAGCCTACTTCAAGAGACAATAAAAACTTCAAATAAACAATCTAACATTACCTTTTAAATGACTAGAAAAAGAACAACCAAAATCCAAACTCATTAGAAGGAAGAAAATAATAAAAATTAAAACAGACTTAAACAAAATAGAGGACAAAAAGACAGTAGAAAAAATAATAAAACAAATAACTGGGTTTTTTTAAGTATATAAAATGAACAAACAGCTAGACACGCAAATTTAAAAAGTCTCAAATAAGTAAAATCAGAAATGAAAAAGGAAAAGTTATTCTAGACACCATGGAAATATAATGCATAGAGTTATACAAGAATATTATAAAAGGCTATACACCAGCAAGTTTCATAACCTAGAAAAAAATGAAAATCTTCTTAGAAATATATAAACTCTCTAGACTAAACCATTAAGAATTGGAAAATCTAAATAGATCAATCAATAGTTAGAAAACTAAAATAGTACCAAAAACATCCCAAAATATAGAAGTCCAGAACAAGATGGCTTCACTGGTGAATTGTACCAAACATTCAAAATAAATTCAATACTTATTTTTGCAAAGTTAAAAAAAAATCAAGTTAGAATACTTTCTAAATCATTTTATAAATACAACATTATTCTAATATCAAATCAGGCAAGGACAACACAAAAATAAAAAAATTATAGGTCAATACCGCTCATAAACATAGACCAAAAAATCCTAATTGCAATACTAGCAAATTGAATACAACAATACATTAAAAAGATAATATACCATGATCAAATGGGGTTTATTCCAGAAAACAAAAGTGATTCAACATAAGTAAATCAATCAATGTAATACACACATTAACAAAATAAAATATAAAAATGTTATAATTACACCAATAAGGTAGGGAAAGCATTTGACAAGAAACAATACTAATTTTTTTATTAAAACACTCAATGAAATGGGTATACAAAAATAGTACCTCAATATAATAAAGGCCATATTTGATAAACCCTGTTAATATCATAGCAAGTAATGAAAAAGTTAAAGCTTTTCCTCTTAGATCAGTAGAAGACAAGGATGCCCAATCTCACCACTATTATTCAACATAGTACTGAAAGTTCTAGCTAGAGCAATGAAACAAGAGAAAGAAATAAAAGGTATTCTAAATGGAAATAAAGAAGTAAAATTGAGGTGGTTTAAAAATGCAGGATACAAAATCATCGTATAAAAATCCATTGCATTTTTATACACTGACAATAAAACTTATGAAAAAGATGAGAAAAACAATGTTTTTTTGCAATTATAACAAAAAGAAAAAACACCTAGGAATAACTTAACAAAGATCATGAAAACTTTATACATGGAAAATGATAAGACACTATTAAAAGAAATTGAAAGACACAAAGAATTCAAAAGTATTTTGTGTTCATAAGTTGGAAGAATCAACAAAATTTAAATGGCCAGATTATCACAGCAATATACAGATTTAATGCAATTTCCATCAAAATCCCAAAGACATTCTTTTAAGAAATAGAGAAAAAGTCATGACATTTGTATTTATCTACAAAGCCCCAAATTGCCAAAGCAAGTTTACGAAAAAAGGATTAGGCTTAGAGGAATCATGTTTTCCTGATTTCAATCTATACAACCAAGCGTCATTAACAAAACAGCTGGTTTTGGTAGAAAAATAGACACACAAACCAACTGAACATAATAAAAAAAATCCAGAAATAAACCCACAAATATATAGACAAATAATTTTTGAAAAAGGAGCAAATAATATTCAATGAAGAAAAGAAGGCTCTTCAGTAAATGGTGCTTGGAAAATTGAAAACCCCATGCAAAAGAATGAATCTGAACTGTTACTATATACCAAAATTAACTTAAAATGGATCAAAGACCTCCACATAATTTTATCCTGAGCAATATTAGATATGTAGTATTAATAAGAATTAATATTTTCATGTTATGTCACTGATTTTTTTGTTTGTTTGTTTTCTGTTACCATGGCACAACTAAGCAGATTTTGACCACTGTGGTATTAACAGTGTTGTTATTTGTTAAGTGTAAATTAATTCTATTCTCAAATTAATTAGGGATATTTAAATTAAACAATGTTATTTTTTCTGCAGAAGTTCTAGAAGACATCACTATATTAATATTAACTGAATTTCCAAGAATATAATATAGCAAATAGTCCTTCTCACCTTATGTGAATCTAGCATTCTTTGTTTTGTTTTTTTCTATGAAGCAACTCTCCATGAAATGCTATCTTAGAAAAATAAATATATATGAGAGTTAGTAAAAGAAAATACATAATACATTTAGTAAATGAATTTTAGAAGTGTGCTTTTCTGAAGTGATTGTGTGTGTGTGTGTGTGTGTGAGAGAGAGAGAGAGAGAGAGAGAATGGGAAAATGAGTTCTTTTTGTCTTTGATCTCTTTTATGTTCTATTTTGTGAGTGAAGAAGACTAAAGGTTAGTTCTAAACTTAAGAACTATATTTACTGTTTTAGTGCACTGAGCTGGATTGAAAGATTTTATGATTGTATATGTCAGATAGTATTCTTAATAAATAATAGCAATTTCAGATAGAAGTACTCTTCAGCACCTAAACTCTGTGCTTCTTTCAAAAGTTTAGACTTGGGCACATTATGATTAGGTAAAATGTTAGATTCAGAATTTTAAAATGCTTTTCTAACTATAAAGATTTATTTTTGTCAATAAGATAAAATATTAGAATGAATTTCAGGAGTTTTGTAATATTTGTATTAAAAATGCCTCATTGATGTGTAGGGATTAACAAGTACAAATTGATAGTTATAAAATAGTCATAATGATATAAAGTACAGCATAGAAAAATAGTTAATAATATTGTAATAACTAAGTATAATACTAAGTTGTCACTAGATTAATCATGGGGTCACTTTGTAAATTTTATAAATGTCTAACCATTATGCTGTTCACATAAAACTAATATAAAATGATATTGAATATCAACTGTAATTAAAAAGAAAGTACATAAAAATGTGCATTTTTAGTTACTTCTAGAATAAACCTGGCTTTGTCTTTTAAATTCTTACAAAAGACCAAAAGGATTAAGAAGTGCAAACTTCCAGTTATAAAATAAGACATGATAATGTAATGCATATCACAGGAAATATAGGCAATAAAATTATAATAGCTATGTACAGTTATTTTAAGATTCTAATAGCACTAGAAAAATTTGAGGACACATAACTATCTCAGACTATTTTAGTCCTGTTTTATATATGGCTTTCTATGTGCATTAGTAAATATGAATGAAAACAAAGGTACACATTGATCAAGTTCCACTGATTATTCTCTTCATTTTCTTTATCTTGGATTTTTCTTAAAAAAATTATTTATTTTACTAAATTTATATCATACCACACAGAGAAATATATATTCTGTGTTCATACATCAAAAATATTTAAAAATGTTTTCTAATATCATTACTATAAATTTAAAAAATTAAGTTTTTCATCACAATATTTCACAAACATGGTGAAAACACCAAGTAATACATAATACCATAAAGCTTTATGAAAAGACACATACTACTTTCCACCTTTTAATTTGAACATCTAGGAACAAACATTTTAACTTATTTTAGCTGATTTATTTTTTATTTTATAAATTAAAATATAATTCACATTAATTTCAGGTATACAACATGATTCAACATTTGTGTATATTGATCATAATAACAAATCTAGTCAATATTCATCATCAAAAATAGTTATACATTTCTTTCTTATGAGAATTTTAAAGATCTACTCTTTTAGCAACTTTTAAATATGCAATACAGTATTATTAACTATAGTCACAATGTTGCACATTACAGCCCAATGACTTACTTATTTTATAACTGAGAGTTTATGCTTTTCAATTCTTTGCTGATTTGTTTTATAATTTATTATTATTATTATTTAAACAACAGAAATTTATTTTCTCATAGTTCTGGAGGCTGGAAGTTAGAGATCAGGGTGCCCAGATAGTTTGAGTCTGCTGAGAATTCTCTCTTTGGCTTGCAGTTAGCTGCCTTCCTTACATGGTGAGGAAGAGAGAAGGGAAACTCTTTTTATAAGGGCACTAATTCCATCATAAGAGTTCCAACCTCATGAACTTAACAAAATCTCATTACCTCTGAAAGCACTCTTCTCCAAATGGCATCATATTGGGGTTTTAGGGCTTCAACATATGAATTTTGGGAGGGAAACAATTCAGTTCATTGCACTAACATAGAGTTTATATCTTGATTTTGTGTTTAGTTTATAGTATTTTCATGCTGGAGACTGTAAACTCCCTGGAGGTATGTTTAGTTATATCTCACTTTTTTAAACGTTTTGGGGTGACATTGATTGATAAAAATTACATAGGTCCCAGGTGTGCAATTCTATATTACATCTTTTATGTATTAACTGTTCATCACCCAGTATCAGTTCTCCTTCCATCACCATATATTTGTGTCCCTGTTTCTTTTTCCCCACCTGCCTCTACATGTATCCTTCCAATTTTGTATTAATAATCAAGATAAATTTCTCTATCTCTTTCCTTTATTTTACCCCTGTCCCTTCCCTTTTCCCATCTTAAAGAAATTCTTCTAACAATTTTTGTAGTACTGGTTTGGTGATAATAAATTGCTTTAGCTTTTTCTTATCTGAGGAGCTCTTTATCTGTCCTTCAATTTTGAATGCTAGTCTTGCTAGAGACATTATTCTTGGTTGCAGATCCTTGGTTCTCATCACACTGAATATTTTCTACCAATCCCTTCTGGCCTGTAAAGTTTCTGGTAAGAAGTAAACTGAGAGTCAAATGTGTGTTCTTTATAAGTTACTACTTGCATTTCTCTTGCTGTTTTTAGAATTTTCATTTTTTTCTTTAATTTTTGCCATTTTAATTATGCTGTGTCTTGTGTTCTTGTTTGGGATCATCTTGTTTGGATTCTCTATGCATTGTGGACTCATATGTCTATTTCCTTTGCCAGGTTAGAAAAATTTTCAGTCATTACTTTTTCAAATGATTTCTTGATTCCTTACTTATTCTCTGTCACTCCTGGCACACCTATTATTCTGATATTTTTACATTTGATATAGACCCAGAGAAATCTCAATCTACCTTTATTTTGAGAGGAATTATTTTCAAAGTGTTCTGGCTGGGTAGTTTCATTTGGCTTTTTCTGCAAATCACTGTTTTGCACTTCTATTTTATCTAGTTTAGTGATTTTTATTTTGTTCTTCATTTCAGTTAATGTAGTCATTACCTCTTTCTGGTTCTTCATAATGGTTTGGAAATCTTCTTTAATACTTGCTATCACTGTTGAAATGTTAAAGTATTTTTATAATCATTGTTTTGAGCTCTGTTTCTGATGGGTCATCTGTCCCCACCTCTTAATTTTGAGCTCTCATTCTCAGGTTTCTCATTTTGGCAGCCTCTCTGGGCCCTCGTTGCTGCAGTTTCTTTGATATTCCCTACTGATACTGGGTAGGCAAAGGTCTGTGGGAAAGAAGTATTTGTGGATTTGTTTTCTTCCTGTGGCTCTGGGGGTCATGCAGAAGGTTAGGGCAGATTGCACCTTTCTGTTCTCAATTTGCTCCACATGTGGATTCTGCCCTGAGCTTTGGGATCAGCCCTATATGCTTGTCTTTCAGATTATCCCAGTTGTGGGCCAAGAAATGCATGCACAGCCTTCTTTATCCTTTTCTTTCCCAGACAGAGCAGTCACTTTGTGGCTCCTCACCACCCAGTCACTTCCCCTTCTCTGGGAACCAGAGTAAAGTGCGGCCCCTTCATTTTGGGAACCACTCTGCACCTCCTGGGGTTTAAGTGAGGTTGTTGTGGTAAGCTTCCTCTAGGCTTACTTTCCTCTGTCCTGCAAACTGAATGAAGTTTTGAGTGCTCTCCAGTCACCTTGTTTTTTCTCCTTCACCAAGCGATCGAGTTCCAAGTGGGGACTGTGTGCGCAGCTGTGTCCTTGCTCTTCTCCCTTTTATTTCTCCTTTGTTTAACCCTCTGCTTACCTGCAGGTATCTTAATGAGATTTGTAAGTTTCTTAGCTGTGATTGTGTGTTGTGTAGAGGGTTCTTGGTTGAGGTACAGGTGCTTTATTAGTTGTAATCTCCAGAGAAGTTTTTCAGAGGTCCCTCTCATGCCATCATTTTGTTATTATTTTTCAATTACATTTGACAATACAATATTATATTAGTTTCAGTTGTACAATATAGTGATGAGACATTCATATAACTTACAAAGTCATCATACCAATAAATTTGGTGACCATCTGACACCATGCATAGTTATTACAATATTATTGACTGTATGCTCCACACTGTACTTTACCTTCCCACGACTATTTTGTAACTATGAACTATACTCTTAATTTCTTTTCCTTTTCACCAACCACTCTAGCTCTTTGCCCATCACCCTAACAAATCTAGTACCCATATGATACCACACATATTTATTACCTTATGCTATACTCTATATCCTCATACCTACTTTGTAACAACCAATTTGAACTTCTAAAAATTTTCCTCTTATTTCACCCACTACCTTAACCCTTCTCCCTTATGCTAATTACCCAAATGTTTTCTGTATTTATAAATTTGTTTCTCTTTTGTTTGTTTATTTTTTTCTTTAGATTCCATATTTAAGTGAAAGCAACTTGCATCTGCCTTTCTCTATCTGACACTCCACTCAACACAATAACTTTCATGTCTTTTGATTGGAATTTTAATCTATATAAATTGAAAGTAACTGTTGATAGATATGTAGCTATTGCTATTTTATTATTTATAACATCGCTCCCCCCTCACCATCTTAATGAAGTTTCTCTAACATTTCTTGAAATATTGGTTTTGTGGCCATTAACTCCTTCAGCTTGTTCTCATCTGAGGAGCTCTTCATCTGTCCTTCAATTTTGAATGATATCCTTGGTGGGTATAGCTATCTTGGTTGTAAATTCTTGATTTTCATCATGTTGAATATTTTCTGTCAGTCTTTTTTGGTCTGCAAAGTTTCTATTGAGAAATCAGCTGACGGATTTATGGGAGCTCCCATGTAAGTTACTAGTTGCCTTTCTCTTGCTGCTTTTAGGAATTTCTCTTTGTCTTTAATTTTTGCCATTTTAATTATAATGTGTCTTAGTATGGGTTCATCTTGTTTGGGACTCTGTGATTCCTGAGCTTTTATATTTATTTCCTTCACCAGGTTAGGGAAATTTTCAGTAATTATTTTTTCAAAAGAGACCTGCTGTCTCTTTTCTCCTTCTGATACCCCTATGATGTGAATGTTGTTACATTTGATGTTCTCCCAGAGAAATCTTAAACTATTTTTATTTTTTAAATTTTTTGTTGTGGTTGTTGTTGTTCTGATTGGGTGTGTTTTGCTACCTTGTTTTCCAAACCACTGATTCAAGCCTGTACTTCATCTAGTCTGGTGATTCCTCCTATTCAATTTTTATTTCAGTTATTGTATAATTTATTCCTGCCTCATTCTTATTTATGATTTCTATCTTAGTTTTTATGCTTGCTCTCTCTTTGTTGAAGTTTGCACCAAGTTCCTTGAGCATCCTTATAACCATTGTTTTGAGCTCTGTTGCTAGTAAGTTGTTTGCCTTCATCTTCCGTCGTTCTCTTTCTGGAGATTTCTGCTGTTCTTTCATTTTGGATGTATTTCTTTTTGTTCTCATTTTGGATGCTTCTCTGTGTTTGTTTCTATGTATTAGGTAGATTTGCTTTATCTCCTGGTTTTGCTGGGTCGTCTTATGTAGTAAGTGCCCTGTGGTGATCTGATAGAATCTCCCTCTTCACCTATGCTGGCTGCACCTGTAGACGCTTGTTTGGTGCCAGTGTTGTGCCTGCAGCTACTCAGCAAAAGTCTCAGAGCACACTGAGGCCAGTTGCCACCCACCTGGGGTCTGTCAACTTCTGAAAGTTTTCCAGGGAAGATTGCAGGGCAGGTAGGGCTGACAGTTCACTGGAGAAAACATTCTCTTGCATTAGTGAAGATTGGTGGGGTGGAGTCCCTGTGAGTCAGCAGAATGTAGTGAGCAGATCTTAGCAGACCAGATTCAAACTTGGCTGTTTTGTTGGGGATGGGGGCGCATAATACAAGAAATATGGTGCTCACTGGCTGGCTACACAGGAGGAGGACTCAACTCAGGAAAAGTGATGACTGTCCTCCAGCCTTTACTCCAAAGCTACATACCCCAGTCTGCTATCTGTATGCCTCCAAACACCCCCTGAGTCATTGTCTCTCTTCTGGAACCCTATGTGAGTGCCCATGAGTGACTGAGTGTGTGTACAGGCACTTCAAGAGGATGTCTGGATTTCCCACAGGCTTCCTTCCTACCAGGATGGTCATAATTCTCACTGTTTTTACAGCCAGATTTTGTGGGGTTCCTCTTCTGAGGACCAGTATTCTGAATTGTTAAGCCTGGTGTGGCACTGGGATCTCTCACTACTCCAGGGCTGAGATATTCCTTCTGATTTTCACCTGACACACAGAGGTTTGGGGCAAGTTTGTTTTGCTCCTCTACCCCTCCTACCAGTCTCAATGTGGCTTCTTTTTTGTATCTTTAGTTATAAAACTTCTGTTCAGCTAGACTTCAAATAGTTCTCCATGTTGGTTGTTCTATAATGTAGTTGTAATTCTGTGTTCATGGGATGAAGCAGGCACGTGTCTACATACTTCAACATCTTAGGTTTTCTCCTGGATTTTTCTTTTTCAATTCCACTTCAAAAGTGAACACAGTGGTCTATTTACTTCCCATATCTAAACTTGATGAAATTCTAGATATTATTTCATTAACCTATAGTTATTTAGAATTATGTATCATAGATTCTCTTCAAAATATCTGTAAGACAACTGATAAGATAATATTTAATTAAGCCAATATGTACTTCTTAAATAATTGTGTTCGTTATTTGGGATATTTCAAAGGAACAGATGATATAGATATTACTGCCCTTGAAGAGTTTGAAATATTATTGAAAAATATTGCTTTCCTACATTAAAAAATTTGATAGTAATACAAAGCAGTAAGACAAAATGAAAGAAGGAAGGAAGGAAGGAAGGAAGGATGGGAAGAATGAAGCAAAGAAGGAAGGAGGAGAATAGAAACTCCTATATATTGCTGATGAGAATGTAAAATGTTGCAAACACTGTGGAAAACAGTTTTGGTGGTCGTCAATAAGTTAGGCATAGAATTGTCTTATATCCAGCCATTCTACTCCCCCAAAATTGACAAGAGGTGTTCAAACAAAAATATGTATGTGTGTGTTTATAGCAGCACCATTCATATTAACCAAAAAGAGGAAACAACCCAATGTCCATAAACCAATGAGAAGATAAATTAAAAGCAATATATTAATACAACTAAATATTTTTTAGCCATAGGAATAAATGAAATACTGATACAACAAAAATGAACTTTGAGAACATTATGTTAAGCAAAATAAGCCAGTTACAAAACGACAAGTATGTATGATTCTACTTATAGGAATTTTATTAAAGACAAATAGCAAATGTGTGGTTGCCAGGGACTAGATAAAAAGGGAAGAAGAAAAGACTGACAGCTTAACAGGCACAGAGTTCACAGTACTTACTGTAAATGTACTTAATGCGAGGGGTAGAATTTACAGAAATGGGTTTAAAATGGTGCACAAGTGGACAAAGTTTGGGAATCACTGGCTTAGAGCTATCATTCTTTCTTTCAGGCCAACAATCCCTTCTTCACATAAAGAATCAATACTCATTTATAAAGTCAGCCTACTCATTTTGAACTGGTTAAACTTATTAACAGAGCTTAGAAGTTAAACTTACTAGCAGAGAATAAAACTTAAAATTCTAATATTAACATATATTTTTAAAAGTTTTAAATTAAAATCTGGTTTAAGCAAGACTATTTGGTAATCAAGTGTATGAGAGAGAGCCATTGTATTTTGATATTTTTGTTAGCGCAAATGAATTAAAATTATTTCTTTGACTTTTCCCCCCACAAACCTGGTTATAATTAGTATTTACTTTGAATCTCATAGCTGTTCACTTTAGTTGAGTAATATAATTTCTTAAATTAAATCTGAATATGATTATGCTACCTGTCATAACTATAAGAGCCTCTAGGGTAAAGATGTGTTATAGCAATTTTTTTAGCACATTTCCTACATTAAAACCCTATTTTCCTTGGGTTTCCTGTGTTTCCCTTGGTTGTACCCAACCATGCTTAAACAACATTGGAAAATCTACTGGCAAGCTAAAATTCCTGAAATTCTTGATAATAAAACTGATCTAACAGCTTGTCAATGCAAAGAAAACCCTTATGCAGCATGTTTGGTGTGTGTAATGCTTTGAGTAATGCTTACTAGATACATTTATGACTCAAAAAACTTATTTAATGATTAATTAAATGGGTTCCAGGAGGCATCATGTTGTTTTAGTAATTTTCCTCTAAAAGGTTATGGGGGAAAAATACACTCACTCGCACACGCATGCGCACACACACACACACACACACACACACATTTATATTTTCCCTTCAAGATTTTTGTTGATTTTTTTTGTTGATTTAATCCTATTTTTTTTTTATATTCTGCTTTTATTTTGCATGTCATTGACTAGTTTTTTCAGATCAGTGGTAAATTTTCTAGGCAGAATGATATTCAGTTGAACATAATTTAGAACACAAAGTCACTAAAATTATTAATCTTCTATATTCAATTTGTCCATGAGATTATCTACAAGAAGTTTCCCATTTAATTCTATTAAGAATTTAGGAAGGAGAACGTGGGGGGATTATTTGCAGAAGCTGCAGAAACCATATGCTTTAATCTGAAGAAGAAATTAGACTCTTTCACAATTTGTAGTAAAAGGTTTACAAATAGGCCAATTAATGAGAGATGAAGATATTAGAAACATTGCAGAAACAATAGTTTTTCAAAGAAGATGGCATTGCATATATTATTTGCAAAGGCATTCTGAACACATCTTTCTAATATAAAACAAGTCAACAAAAAAATATTACTTGGTTTGCAGTTACATTTTCAGGAACACAACTACTACATAAAACAACCTGCAGTGAATTTCTTTTTTTTCTTTCATTTTATTGTTGGCAGATTATGTATCTCTATTAAGTTAAACATATCCTGAAAAAATCATGTCACATGTGAAATGACTAAAATAATTTACCTTTTAAAATTGTTTTATTTTATACAATTTTTGTAAACTAACAAACATGGCTTAGTATGCTTTTTTTTTATGTATTTTTTGGCAGACTAATAGTATGCTTTTAAGACATCAACTAGTAAAGAAGATAAAATTAATTTCTTGAAGGTTGAAAATGAATATTTTCTTATCCCTTTTGTATAGATATAAACTGATCTTTATAAAGCAAAGTAAAACTTGAACTCATTCATTTCAAAAGACATTTTTTAACATATATGTTGTATTAATAAAATAACACACTTGAACACAGATCATGACAGACAGTTACATCTGAGATGTAAGAAAAATTCTGGCACCATGAGGGTGTCAACATAATCAGTAAAAAATTATTTTTGATGGCATGAAGAGGAAAAGTGTTAGCAGAATGAGCATAATTCTTGAACAGCAGATACATAGCAAAGTCCTTTTCCTTTGTCTGCCAAATGCACCCACACTTGTCATCAGTGAATGCAATTAAAATATTTTTCACAACACAGAAGAGACTTCTGGCAGTCAGTGAGGGCTAATTTTTTTTTACTTGTACACCTCTTTTAGCCACTGTGAAGATGTGAGATGAAAGATATTCATATGGTTGATTTTGTCCTTTAACTATGAATTTGTGAACAAATTGAGATAGAACATTGGAAATTAAAACAGATCATACATTCTGTTTTACATACCAACACAGCTTCAGCCAAAACGTTAAATCACTTAAGGGTAAAATAATCTCTTCTGATGTTCTCATGTGCATTTTTTTTTTAGCACATGAACTTTTATTCTTTAGGTGAACAAAAAATGGCAAAATAACAAAAATCTCTTTATGGCCTTTTAGGAAACATGTAGCATAAAAACTTAATAGTTACAATCTATAAAGTGTACTCAGAAAAAAATTATATGGCAAGAATTTATAGCAACTTTCATTGTGTGTGCACATTTGTTATCTTCCATGAGCCTCAAATAAACTGCAATATATTTTGGTTTTATAAATATCAAATGTATCATAGTTTTTGGATCTTATTTTGGTCTGTGGTCACTTCAGTGAAGTAAAATATATGGTGGAGTCAAATCCTCTGAGTTGCATTTGTTTTTCACACCCATGCATAATCCTTTTTCAAGGATTACATGGAATGAGAATGAGAATGTTTTGAAACTATAAAACTATGGATCAATGAATTTATCTGGTTTTAAAATCAAATGCTTAATTCATAAAGAAAAACATTGACATTAGAAGGTTAGGTGCATTAATATATGAGCCTCTGTTTTTCCGCAGCTCCAATGATTACTAGGTTAATTCTTCTTAGACTGTTAATATGTGACAAAATACAAAATATTTAAAGTTTCTAACAGAATTTCAAATTTACCATTTAAATTATCCATGCTGTCCCTGCATCTCATATTCCTGATTTTTAAAGATACGTAAAAAGCAAATTTTTTATTTATGTAGCTAAGTTTCTCAAAGTCAATCTTTCTTGAATTAACAGTGAAACTAAAATTGTGGTTCAGCTAGCATTAGTTAAGTTGCCCTCTTAGGATAAAATACATGTCAACAAATTAATTTGTACATAATTTTCCCAACAATCATTACTACAGAATGTAATTAACAGTATGTTAGTTTTAAATGAAATATTTTATTTTACATCTTCTGTTTGCTATAATGTCTTTTACCTTAATAATAGGACAACAGAAGTGATCCACAGGCATTCAGAAATAAAAAAAATTAGGGCTGTATAATTTTGTGATAGTAGCAGTAGGATCTTGGCAGATTAGTTATCATTCCTAAGTCAAACCCACTTGATACTGTTTATTCTCATTGTTTTTGTAAAATTTATTGGGATGACATTGATTAGTAAAAATTACATAGGTTCTAGGTATACAATTTTACAATACATCATCTATGTGTTGTGTTTTATGTTCATCATCCAGAGTCAGTTCTCTTTTCATCACCAGAGATTTGAGAACCTGTCCCTCTCCTCTCAACCTTCCCCCTCATACTCTTAGATAACCACTAACCACTAAACTCTTGATTGTGTCTAGGAGTTTTTGTTTCTTCATTACTTTCAGCTTTATGTTCCACATATGAATGAAATCACATATGGTTCTTGTTTTTTTCTGTCTGGCTTATTTTTCTTTTCATGAAGATTTCAAGGTCCACCCATATTGTTATAAAAGGCCCTGTTTAAACCTTTTTTATGGCTGCATAATATTTCATTGTGTATATGTATCACAGTTTCTCATTCCTGTCATCTATCAAAGGACATTTTGGCTTTTTCCATGACTTGGCCACCATAAATAGAATTGCGATGAACATTGGGGACATATATCTTCATGAACTAAGGTTTTAAAATTTTTAAGGTAGATACCAAAAAATGGATTGCCAAGTCATGTGGTAAATCTATTCTTAGTGTTTTGAGAAACCTCCATACTGTCCTCCTTAATGGTTGTACCAGTTTGCATTCCCACCAGCAGTGTATGAGGATTCCTTTTTCTCCACAGCCTCTCCAACACTTACTGTTCCTTGTCTTGTTGATAATAGCCATTCTAACAGGTTTGAGGTGATATATCCTTTGCTTTTCCCTAATAGCTGGTGATGTTGAGCATTTTTTCATATAGCTGTTGGTCATCTGTATGTTTAATGGGAGCAGTGTCTGTTCAAGTCCTCTGCTCATTTGATAATTGGATTATTTGTTTTTGTTGTTGAGTTTTACATGTCCTTTATATATTTTAGATATTAGCCCCTTATCAGGGGCATTTTTTTATGTATTCTCCCTCATTTGAATGGTTGTCTCTCTGCTTTGTTGATTATTTCTTTTGCTGTGCAGAAATTCTTTAGTTTGATATAGTTTAATTCATTTATTTATCTTTTACTACCCTTGCTTTTGAGGTCAAGTTCATAAAGTATTTCCTAAGGCCAAGGTCTGTAAATATAGTACTGAAATTTTCTTGTATGCAATTTATTGTTTTACGTCTTCTGTGGAGGTTTGTAATCCACTTTGAGTTAATATTGATATACATTGACAGTTCACAGTTCAGATTCATTCTTTTGGATGTGGTTTTTCAATTTTCCCAGCACCATCTATGGAAGAGGCCTTCTTTTCTTCATTGTATATTTTTTCACCCCCTTTTCAAAAATTATCTGTCCATGTATTTGTGGGTTTATTTCTGGGTTTTTGATTCTGTTCCAGTATTATGTGTGCCTGTTTCTCTGCCAATACCAAGCTGTCTTGATTATTAAAACTCTGTAGTATAGATTGAAATAGGGGAGTGTAATACCTCCAGCCTTACTCTTTTTATGTAGAATTGCTTTGGTGATTCAGAGTCTTTTGTGGTTCCGTATGAATCTGATCATTTTTTAATATATTTATTGAAAGAATGTTGGTGGGATTTTTATGAGAATTGCATTAAATCTGTATATTGCTTTGGGTAATATAACCATTTTCACTGTGTTGATTCTTCCAATCCATGAATACAGAATATCTTTCCATTTCTTTGTGTCTTCTTCAATTTCTTTTAGTAGTGTCTTAGAGTTTTCAGTATAAAAGTTCTTAACATTCTGTGTTAAGTTTCTTCCTAGGTATTTTATTCTTTATTTTGCAATTTTGAAAGGTAATTTTTTTTCCATTTTTCTTTCTGAAGTTGTGTTGTTGGTATATAGAAATACAATTAGTTTTTGTACGTTGATCTTATATTCTGCAACTTTACTGTATTTGCTTATTATTTCTAATAGTGTTTTGGTGGAATCTTTAACATTTTCTCTGTAAAGGATCATGTCATCTGCAAAAACAGTTTTAACTTCTCTCCCAATTTTTATGACTTTTATTCCTTTCTTTTGCCTGATTGCTGTGGCTAGAACTTTCAGTACCGTATTGAACACCGGTGGCAACAGGGGACATCCCTGTCTTGTTACTGACCTTAGGAGAATAGGCTTCAGATTTTTCTCACTTTGTATGATATTAGATGAGGGTTTGTTGTATATGGCCTTTATTATGTTAAATTCTTTGCTTCCACATACATTTTATTCAATGTTTTGATTATAAATGGATGTTGTATCTTTCAAATGCTTTTTCTGTATCAATTGATATAATCATATGGATTTTATCTTTTAGTTTGTTTATGTGGTGTATCAATTGATTGTTTTGTGTATGTGGAACCATCCTTGTGTTCATGGGATGAATCCCCCTTGATCATGGTGTATAATCTTTTCAATGCATTGTTTTATTTTATTTGCTAGTATTTTTTAGAATTTTTGCATAGATATTGGTCTATAGTTTTCTTTTTTTGTGTTATCCTTACCAGGTTTTGGTATTAGGGTTATGTTGGCCTTGTGGAATGAATTGGGAAGTATTATCTCTTCTTAATTTTTTGGAAGAGTTTGAGGAGGATTAATATTAGTTCCTTTTTGAGTGCTTGATAAAACTCATTGGTGAGGACATCTGGTCCTTAGCTTTTGCCTTTGGGGAGGATTTAGATGATTGTTTCAAGTTTTATACTGTTAACTGGTCTATTTAAATTATCCAGTTCTTGGTTCAGTCCAGGTAGACTATATGTTTCTAAAAACTTACCCGTTTCTACAAGGTTGTTAAATTTGGTGGTAGAATGTCATTAATAATATTTTCTTATGATTCTTTGTATTTCTGTGGTATAAGTGGTAATATCTCTCCTTTCATTTCTAATTTTTGTTATTCGTGTTTTTAACTTTTTGCCCCTTGGTGAGCCTAGCCAGGGGGTTGTCAATATTATTGATTTTTTCAAAGAATTAACTTTTTGTTTCATTAATTTTCTCTGTTTTTTTTTTGTTCTCTATTTCATTTAGTTCTACACTAATTTCTATTATTTTCTTCCTTCTGCTGACTTTTAGCTTTTTTTGCACTTCGTTCTCCAGTTCTTAATGTGAGAGGTTAGGGTATCTACTTGTGCTTTTTCTTATTTCTTGAGATAAGCCTGTAATTATATAAATTATTCTCTTATTACTGCCTTTACTCTGTCCTAGTATATTGTATTTTCCTTGTCATTAATTTCTATGTAGTTTTTAATTTGCTCTTTTGTTTCTTCTTTGATCCAGTCACCTTTTAATAATGTGTTATTTAATCTCCATGTATATGTGGGGCTTTTTCTATTTTTGTATGCAATTGATCAGCAATTTCAAGGCTTTGTAGTCTGCAAATATGCTGTGTATGATTCCAATCTTATTGAATTTGCTGAGGTTAGTTCCATGTTCCAGCTTATGATCTATCCTTGAGAATATTCCATGTGCACTAGAATAGAATGTATAATCTTGCATTGTAGGCTGAAGTGTCCTGTAAATGTCAATTATGTCTAATTGTTTTAATGTGTCATTTAGAGCTGATATTTCCTTATTCATTTTTTTGTTTGAATGATCTGTGCATGACTGTCAAAGTGGGTGTTTAGATCCCCTACTATAATTGTGTTTTTCTCTGTTTCACCTTTTAGATATTTAAGCAGTTGCTTTATAAATTTTGGTGCTTCCTGGATGGGGCATATTTATCGATAAGTGTCATGTATTTTTGTTGTTATATTGTCTCCTTTATCATTATGAAATATCCATCTTTTTCTCTAACTTTTTTATTCTGAAGTCTGTTTCATCAGATATGTTTGGCCACTCCTGTTATTTTCTGGATGCCATTTGCTTGGAGTATTGTTTTCCACTCTTCCACATTGATCTGTGTTTGTCCTAGGAGAGAGCATATGAATGGGTTTTGCTTTTTAATACCATCAGCTACTCTGATTTTTTTTTATTGAAGAGTTCAGTCTATATAGGATGATGATTGATATATGAAAATTTCCTATGACCATTTTTTTTCCTGGTTTTGAGTTGTTTGATATCTCGGTCCTTTTTTTTTTTTTTTTAACTATTTTTTACTGATGTTTTAGTGTGATGGTGTTCTCTGATTTTTCCTTATGTTTCTTCTTTTTTAATGGCTCTGTGTCTTGATTCTGGGTTTTTTGTTTCTTGTTTCTTGTTTCCTTTTGTTGTTGTTTGAATAGTTATCATGAGGTTTATCAAAAGAAATGTTTTGTATATGTAGTGGCTCCTTTTCTTAAGCATACTTTTAATTTCTATTTTTATTAAAAAATTTAAACCTTTACTTCTTTTCTCTTTTCTCTCTCTCTCTTTTTATTTTATGTTTTTGGTTTCCTTAACATTTTACCATTTATTTTGGCTTTTTGTTTCAAGTAGAATGACCTCCTTCAGTACTTCCTTGGAGTGCTGGCCTTGTGTGAAAAAATTCCTTCATCTTCTTTATGTCTGAAAAAGGTCTTTATTCCTTCTTTATATCTAAAGAATAACTTTCCTGGATAGATTACTCTTAGATGGCAGTTCCTCTCTTTTAATATTTTGAATATATGATTTCACTTTCTCCTGGCTTGAAGACTTTCTACTGAGAAGTCTGATGATGGCCTGATGGGCTTACCTTTAAAGTTATAATTTTTTTTTCCTGGCTGCCATGAGAATTCTTTCTTTCTTTCTTTCTTTTTATTTTTATTTTTGAAATCTTCAATATAATGTCCTTTGAGAAGGTCTGGTGCAGCTCAGGTACATAGGAGTTTTCTTTTCTTCTTGAATTTCAGGTTTCAGTTCTTCCATTATGTTTAGAAAGTTCTCATCTACTGTTTTTTTTTTCAGTATTCCTTTTATTCTAATGTTGTTCTTTCTAGTAGACTCAGATAGTTCTTGTACAGATATTTCAATTTTTTGTTTTTCTGTGTTTTTTTTTTTGTTTTTTTTTTGTTTTTTTTGGTTCTCAAGTCTATCTTTTTCCTTCTGTACAATCTCTATGTTGTTATCTTCTATGTTACTAACTCTTTCCCCCATCTCATCCGCCTGGCTTTATCTGCTAGTTAGTTCTTGCTTTATTTATTTTATTACATTGTTTATCTCCTGAATTTCTATTTGATTATTTTTTATAGTTTCAATTTCTTTGTTAAAGTGCTTTTTTAGTATTTTTTAATTGTTTTTTGTTTGTTTGTTTGTTTTGTTTTCTTTTGTTTTTTGTTCAGAGATATCCTTTCTGAGATTATTTATCTTGGACTGAGTACTCAGCCAGAATTCTCTGAGCTCTTCAAGTATTTTTAGGACTGCAATCTTGAATTACTTGTCACTTAGATCATATATTTCCAAATTTCTGAGTTCATTTTCTTGCTATTTTCTATTTTTTCTCTGAGACACTTTGTTTCTGTGGGAGCTTATTGTAGTTGGTATGTTTCTCTTGCTGGGTATAAGGATTTTTTTCCCTTGGTTCAGATTTGGCCTTTATCCCATCCTCTCTCAGGACTTTCACTGTTCTCTCCTCTGCTCACCCAGGATCATGCTGGACTTCAGTCCATTTCTCCAGTTTCCCTCCATGGTCCTTATTCTGTCAGCCATGGATTGTGTTTCACAGCCTTGTCTCTGCACTGCTCCCTTCCCTTTTCTTTCTTTCTCCTCCCTTTATTTCACTTGTACATGTTTCCTTGCTGTGGGTGGATCTCAAAGCTGTGTCACTTGGGAATTTCCTTTTTGGATTTCGGTAGTTCAGTTTTTAATTTCCAGGACACCCTTTAATTTCAAAGACACCCTCTCATGCCACCATTTTGATTCCAATTGTTCTCATTTTTAAAGGCAGTTAAGTCCATTGAGTGAGTATTATTAGACATTATAGAAGTGAAACAGGGAAGATTCACACAGGTAACTAGACTATATGGGAACTGACTACAAGAATTATTACTTCAGGGAATTCCCTGGTGGTGTAGTGGCTTAAGGCTTCGGCGCTGTCGCTGTCAGTGCTGCGGCCAGGGTTCGATCCCCAGCCAGGGAGCTACCCACATACCAAAAAGAGAAAAAAAAAATTATTACTTCAGTCTCAGATGCACTTTTAGCAGTCTCATCATTGTGTTCTCCAGACCAAGAAAATTGTATATAGGTAACCTGATATTGGCAGTCATTTCTTTCCACAAGCGCTTTATGGCATTATTCTTTACACATTCTTTTTTTTCTCATTTCTTATATTTTTTGTTAATATTATTATAAGACAATGGATTAACACCATTTTTTTTCTTTTGGGTATCATTGGAAAATGGAAAAGGCATAGTGAAAACCACACAGTAAGCAAAATATAGAACTTTGTCCTCACCAAGTAGGATCACCATAACTATTGATTTTTCTAATTTTAGTTTATTGACTACTCATTTGTTTGTTTTATCTCAGCTCTATCATTAAAATTGAGGCAAAAATGATACAGAAGTCATTAGGAGGTAAAAAGGAAAACTTTTAAAAAAAATCACAGAATGGTAGAAAGTAAAGATTGAGGGTCTGTGAGAAACAAATATTACCTAGAAAATAGATAGGTACATATTGCTGTATTTTCCTAACTATTGACTACCTTCTTAAGTGTCAAACTTAATTATTCTGCATTTCCAAGAAGGAACAATTGAAGAAGTGAAAAATATAAATGTGATTGGTTTGTATTGTGTGTCTGTTGACTTCATCATCATTTATTTAATATAAATATATCTTTATGTAAGACAAATAGTTTTATGACAAAAACAAAACACCTGATATTTATGTTAAATGAAATAAACCAGATAGAAAAAAAATCAAGTACCATATGGCTTTACTCATAAGTGAAATATAAATCTAAAAGCAACAAAGAAACAAATCTTTATGAACACAGTCAATAGTTTAGTGGTTACCAGAGGGTATATGGGAAAAAGGGTGAGGGATGAGAAAGGGAACATCAAATATATGGTGATAGAAGGAGAATTGACTCTGGGTGGTGAGCACATGATGCAACACATAGACAATACAATGTAGAATCATACACTTGAAACATACATAATTTTACTAACTGATGTCAGCTCAATAACTTTAATTTAAAAAATATATGGTGTCACTTAGATTTATTTTAAACTAAGAAAAATCTGCTTTTTGTCTTTATCAGTGCATCTATTGTTACACACATATTCTTGGGATAGATAATATATCCAATGTTAGGCAACACAACTGTATATCTGAGTTTCATCATGATACAAGAAATTTATGCACAGTGTTGAGAGACACTGAAAACCTTATATAATTATTTCTGCTTTTGAATCAATAAATTTAGGCCCTCACCCCAAATAATCATTAAAATGTATTAATAGCTTATTGTGGGCTTGATGCTATTCAAAACATAGGCATAGAGTCAGACCTTTACTGTATAAATAAGACCTACAAGATTAATTAGACAAAAATGACACATGCCAGACTCTCACAAGTGAGATATGATTAGGTTTATGTTAATATATTGCTTTTGTTATTTTATGATGTAATTATTATAAAAACTTGGCAAAAGAAGTTGAAATTAGAAAAAAATATAATGAATGGGGGAGGAAATAACCTTAAATCACATCACCTAGGGATAACCACTATTAACATTTTGATGTATTTTCTTTTAATATTATTTGTGCATATTTATAAATTGGCCACTATATATATATATATATTATATTATATTATATTATATTATATTATATATATTAATATATAATATATTATATTATATATATATTATTATATTATATATATAATTCTCAGCTATTAATATTTAACTTTTATATTTTAATGATTTATGTAATTTATCATGACCTTAATTAGTATTTATAAATGGAATTTTAACAAATCATTTATAAGTCAAAAATCTGTTTCTAATATATATTGTCTAACTCCTTTCTAGAAAGATTGTATTAATTAAAAACCTCCAAAGCCAGAGTAATTGTAATCCCTATCAAAATACCAATGGCATTTTTTTCACAAAACTAGAACAAATAATCTTAAAATTTATATGGAACCATAAATGTCCCTGAATAGCCAAATAACTCTTAAGAAAGAGAAAATGTTGAAGGTATCATGCTCCCTGAATTCAAACTATAATACAAAGTTACAATAATCAAAACAGAATGATATTGTCACAAAAAGGACATATAGATAATTGGAACAGAATAG
Source organism: Lyroderma lyra (assembly GCA_004026885.1). Classification (NCBI taxonomy): domain Eukaryota; kingdom Metazoa; phylum Chordata; class Mammalia; order Chiroptera; family Megadermatidae; genus Lyroderma; species Lyroderma lyra. Next base: position 21,710 of record PVJL010007121.1, on the reverse strand, counting down.
AAAGCTTAGAAATAAACCCATATTTCTATGGTCAATTAATCTATGACAAAAGAGGCAAGAATCGGGGGTAAAGACAGTCTCTTCAAAGAATACATGCAAATAGTGAACTACATTGCTTTTTAACACAATATACAAAAATGAAATGAATTAAAGATTTAAATGTATTAATAAGACCTGAAACCATAAAACTGCTAGTAAAAAGCTTAGGTAATAAACGCTTTGACATCACTCTTAGCAATATAATTTTGAATATGTCTCATAGGGAAAATGCAACAAAATCAGGAATAAGCAAACAGGATTAACATATTCAAACAAAGTAGTTTCTGCTCAGTGAGGGACACCATCAAAGAGATGAAAGGACAACCTATAAAATAGGATAAAATATTTGCAAATGATACATCCAATAAGGGATTAGTACTCATAATGTATATTAAAAAACTCATACAATTTGACATAGAAAATCCAACCAAATTTAAAAATGTGCAGAGGACCTGAATTCATATTTTTCCAGAGAAGACATACAAATGGCCAACCACACACATGACAAGTTGCTCAACATCACTAATTATCAGAGCAATGTAAATCAAAACTACAATGAGATATTATGCCATACCTATCAGAATGGCTATTATCAAAAAGACAACAAAGAATAAGTGTTGGTGAGGATGTGAAGAAAAGGAAAACTTTGATTGTAAACTAAGTGCAGAGAATATGCAAAATATTATCAAGATTCCTCAAAAAATTAAAGGTAGAACTGCTATATGACCCAGCAATACAACTTCTGTGTTTTTATTTGAAGAAAACAAAAATATTATTTTGAGAAGATATATTTACCTCTATTTTTTCTTTGCAGCATTGTTTATCATAGCCAAAATATGAAAGTAACTTAGGTGTCTGTCAATAGATCAATGCATAAAAAAATATGAGATAATACACAATGGAATATTAGCCATAAAAAGAGTGAAACCTTCCCACTTGTGACAACATGGATGAACCTAGAGAGTTTTAAATAAATCTGATTTAAATAAATTTTAAATAAATAAATCTGATTTAAATAAATCAGATTATAAAAGACAAATACTGTATACATTCACTTATGTATGGGTTCTAAAAATAAAAACAAAGGAACAAACAAAATGAAGCAGAAACATATTCATAGATGCAGAAAACAAACTAATGGTTGCCAGAGAAGAGGACAGAGGGAGATGGGTGGAAAAAGAAGAGAATTAAAGTACAAAATTCCAGCTATAAAATAATTCATGAAGATGTAATGTACCACAGGAAATACAGTCAATAATGTCATAATTATGTATGGTGATAGATAGTTACTAGACTTACTGTGGTGATTACCTTTTAAGGTATATAAATACTGAATCATTATGTGGTACCCTTGAAACTAATATAATACTGTTTGTCAAACAACTAATATAAAACAAATAAAACACAAAACACTATTCTATGAGAGTACTTGCCTCACTGCATTTTTATCAGCAATGGGTATTATAAGTTTTATAAAATTTGTCAGTTTGACATGTCAGAAGTATTCTTTCAATATTTTAAAAAATGTCTTTGATTACTACACTCTGGATACTTTTAATTACTTCTGAGAATTGCCTGCTCATTTTCTTTGCCTACATTCCTATTAACGTGGATTATTTTTTTAAAAATCCACTTTTACAATCTCTTATTAAAGTTGCTAAATTCTAATTAAATATATTTTTGAAAAATTATCCAATTTTTTATATTATTTGCATGTTTTAGCATTTAAAAATTTAAAGTTTTTATGCTGTGAAAGTCATTACTTTTTGCCACTATCATTTGTTTTTGTTTTTATGTTCTGTGATGAGTTATTTATTGATTTATTTATATTTACTTTTAAAAATTATTTTGTTTTGATTTAAAGGGAGTGATTATAACATTTGGAAATTGAGTCTTTTGTATTGTTTTAATCTTAGCATATTTGCTGCTGCAATTAGCACATAATGGGGTTTTCTTGTGATTTCTTTTACATTTAATCCTCTCATTCTTCTGGAATTAATTTTATTGAGAATCTATGTTTTTCACAAATAACCAAATTTTCCAATATAATTTGTTAAACAATCTATTTTATTGGTTTCTGATCTTTTTTGTTATGTATTAAATTCTTACATACATAAATGAAATATATGACTTAGACTGTCCTATTTCAGTCAGCTACCTATAGAGTTTAGTGACATCACAATCTTATTTTAATCTTTGGCGTTCTATGTGAACTTTAGGAATTTATAAAAATTAAAATTATTTTAGATTTTAGTTCCATAGATTGGAACTATGTTAAACATAAATTATGGTATTTGGTCACCTAACTCAGGAAAATTATATATCTTCATATTTATTCACAATATTTCATAAGTCTCTAGGTAAATGTTATTACTTTTCTTTATATGTGTCTCTATAAATTAATACTACAAAAAAACATAAACAGCTCAATCTTCAATATCTAGTTAAAGCATGTCCTACTTTAAAAACATTTTCCTAAAAACTTTCAATAATTTTGTCCACCGGTAATCTCTGTCTTTCCACTTACTTAACTCATGGTGATATTCTTACTTATTGTTTTCTGATTATTTCACGTGTCTTAATCTTTTATCCCTTAACTAAATTAAACTTTTTATGTATATAGGCAACACTTTATATGGTTTTTGTACTACACAAAGTAAGTTGTTCATCCATTCATCAGCTATTTACTGAGTATCAACCATGTGAGAAGCACTGTGTTAAGTATAGATATACATTATTGAACAAATCCAACACAGGATTTAGGCACTGGGTATTTTAGTGTGAGGAACAAATTTTAAGCAACTAATTAAAAAACTACCACTTCCACAGCTGGTAACCAATAGTAAAGAGATCCACAGTGTGCCACAATAAAACATAATAGAGGCTATTGATTTTAATCTGGAGTGTCTAAGAAGACATCTTTTTAGAAGACAGTTTATATCTGAATTTTGGAGGATAAATATGTGTAAGTTAAATGAAGGATATTAGGATGGGGAGACAAGGACTCCAGACAAATAGAAAATAAACTAAGAACTTACATTGAATGAGCACTTACTAAGTACCAGAAAGTGAGCTGAGTGAAACTAAGCACCTATGTCTGTTATTATTTTTTTATTGTTAGACTTATTGGGGTGACATTGGTTAGCAAGAACTACATAGGTTCCTGGTGTACAATTCTACAGTGTATTTTTTTTAATCCTAAGGATAACCTATAAAATTGGTACTTTTAAAAATATCCAGTTCACACATACAGAAACTGAGTCATAGCAAAAATTAAGCAACTTATGAAATTGGATGAGTAGATAATAGATACAAATACAGTATAACTCTAGAATTTATACTTTTCTTTATTTTATACTTAAGTTTTTACCCCTCCTCCCTCCTCTATCACTCCTCCCACTTTACCCTCTGATAACCACTGAACTCTCATTTGTGGTTGTAATTTTTTGTTTCTTTGTTTGTGTTGTAACTTTGCTGTTTTCAGTTTTATATTTCACATGAGTGAAGTCATGTGGGATTTTACTTTTTCTGTATGACTTATTTTACTTAACATGATAATCTGAAGATTCATCTATGTTTTTGCAAATGGCAGTGTTTTATCTTTTCTTATGGCTGAGTAGTATTCCATTGTGTATATTTACATTTCTCTATCCAATCATCTATAGATGGACACTTTTGTTGTTTCCATGTTTTGGTTACTGTGAAATGAACCTTGGGGTACATATATCTTTGCAGAAAAAAAGCTTTCAGATTTTTTGGTAGATGCCCAGAAGATGGATTGCTGGATAATATGATAATTCTATTCTTAATATTTTGAGGAAACTCCATACTGTTTTCCATAATGACTGTAACAATTTACATTCCCAACAACAGTGGATGAAGGTTTCTTTTTCTCCATAGCATCTCCAACACTTGTGATTATTTGTCTTGTTTCTGATAGCCATTTTAACAGGTGTAAGGTGATATCGCCTAGTGATTATGATTTGCATTTCCCTAATAGCTAGTAAAGAAGTTGAGACATTAGACATTTGCACATCTTCTTGGAAGAAGTGTATGTTCAGGTCCTCTACCCATTCTTTAATTGGATTGTTGTTGTTGAGTTGTGCAAGTTCTTTATATACAAGTATTTTGGATAATAGTCCCGTATCAGAGGTGTTGTTTGAAAATATTTTCTACCATTTTGTTGGTTGTCTCTCTTTTATTTTTATTGTTTCTTTTGCTGTGCAGCAACTTTTTAGTTTGATATAATCCCATTCATTTATTTTTGCTTTTACTTCCCTTGCTTTTAAGGGAAAGTTAATAAATTTCTCCCTGAACCCAATGTTCACAAGTTTAGTACCAATATTATTTTCTATGATATTTATTGTTTCAGATGTTATGTTTAGCTCTTTGGCCTATTTTGAGTTAATTTTGGTATGTGATGATAAATCACAGTCTAGATTCATTCTTTTGCACATGGCTTTCCAATTTTCCTGACACTATTTATAGAAGATCTATTTTCTCCTTAGTAAAAAATTATCTGCCCATATATATTTAGGTTTGTCTTTGGGTTTTCAGTTCTAGTCTGTTGGTCTGTGTGTCTATTTTTCTGCCAACACTGTACTTTTTTTATTATTGTGGCTTTGTAGTATAATTTAATGTCAAGCAATGTGACACCTTCAGTTGCTCCTTTTTTGATAGAATAGCTTGGCTATTCAGGGTTTCTTATGATTCTATACAAATCTGGTGATTTTTAAAATATAGTTCTTGAAAAATATTATTGGGATTTTATGGGATTGCATTAAATCTGTATATTGCTTTTGGCAATATGGCCATTTTTACTATTTAACTATGTTGATTCTTTCAGTCTATGAACATTAAATATCCTTTTACTTCTTTGTGTGATCTTCAATTTCTTTGAATAGTGTATTACAGTTTTCAGTGTATAGGCCCTTCACATTTTTTTGTTACATTTATCTCTAGGCATTTTATATTTGTTGTTGAAATTGCAAAAAGCACTGTTTGTTATGTATGTTTTTCTGAAATTTATTGTTAGTATGTAGGAATGTAATAGATATTTGTACATTGATTTTTGTATCTTGTAACCGTACTGTATTTGTTTACAGTTTCTAATAGTTTTTGGTGAAGTCTTTAGGAATTTTTATACAAAGACTAATTTTATCTGCAAAGAGTGATGATGTATCGTCTTCATTCTCAATTTTCATGCCTTTTATTTTTTCCTCTTGCCTGATTGCTCTAGCCAGAACTTCCAGTACTATGTCGAATGCTAGTGATGAAAGTGGGAATTCCAGTTTTGTTTATTATTTTAGAGAAAAAGATTTTAGTTTTTCACCATTCCATATGATGGCTGAAAATTTATTGTATCTGGTCTTTATTATGTTGAAGTACTTTTTATTAAGTGTTTTAATCATAAATATATGTATCTTGTCAAATGCTTTTTCTACATTAATTGATATGATCATATGGTTTTTTTATCTTTTATTTTGTTTATGTGATGTATCACATTGATTGATTTGCATATGCTGAACCATCCTTATGTTCCTGGAATACACCTCACTTAATTATGATGTATAATCTTTTAAATATATTGTTGTATTCTGTTTTGTAGTGTTTTTTAAAGTTTTTTTCATCTGTATCATTAGACATATTGGTCTATAGTTTTCTTTTATTGTATTATATCTGGTTTTGGTATAAAGGTAATGTTGGCCTCATAAAATGAGTTAAGAGGTGTTAACTCTTCTTCAAATTTTGGGTAGAATTTGAGGAAGACAGGTAGTAAATCTTCTTTAAGTGTTTTGTAGAATTTACAGGTGAAGCCAACTGGTCTTGAACTTTTGCTTTTGGGGAGGTTTTGGATAATTATTTTTATTTCCTTGCTGTTGATCAGTCTATTTAGATTTTTCAGTTTTTTTTTTTAATCAAGTCTTGGAAGGCTTTATGTCTCTAAAACCTTGTCCATTTCTCCTAGGTTATTGAATTTCATGGCATATAATCATTCATAGTATTCTTGTATAAACCTATGTATTTCTGTGGTGTTTGCCATAATTTTATTTGTGTCTTTTCTCTTTTAGTGAATCAAGACAGCAACTTTTCAATTTTATTAAGTTTGTCAAAGAACCAGGTCTTTGTTGTATTAATTTTTTTACTGTCTTTTTGTTCTGTATTTCACTGAATTCTACTCTAATTTTTACTAATTTTTTTCTTTGCTGACCTTGAGTTTCATTTTTTTTCTAATTCTTTCAAATGTAATCTTAGATTGATTATTTGATATTTTAAAAATTTTCTTCAAATAGGCTTATAATGATATAAATTTTCCTCTTAATACTGCTTTCACTGCATTTCAATAATTTTGGTAGTGGTTTCATTCTCATTTGTTTCTATGTATTTTCAGATCACTTCTTATATTTCTTCTTTGGCCCAGTCACACTTTAATAGCTTGTTGTTTAATCTCAACATATATGTGATTTTTTTTCTGCTTTTTTGCAGTAGATCTCTAATTTCAATGCTTTGTGCTCAGAGAATATGCTTGGTATGATTTCAATCTTTTTAAATTTGCTGAGGCTAATTTTGCTTTTCAGTATATGGTTTATCCTTGAAAATGCTTCATGTGCACTAGAAAAGAATATACAGTCTTATGTTTTAGAATGAAATACTCTAAATGTCAATTGTGTTCAATTGGTACAATGTATCATTTAAAGCTGATATTTCCTTATTGATTTTTGTTTGGATGATTTATTTATGGCCATAATTTGGATAGTAAGTTCCCTACTATAATTGTGCTTTTGTCAGTGCCCCTTTTAGTTCTCTTTGTAGTTGTTTTGTATATTTTGGTGCTTCTTGATTGGGGGCATATATATTAATGAGTCATGTCTTCTTGTTTTTTTTTCTGTTTATTATTATAAAGTATCCATCTTTGTCTTGTGTTAACTTTTTACCTTGAAATCTGATTCATCAGATATAAGTATGGCTATACCTGCTATTCTCTGAATGCTATTTTGTTGGAGTATAGTTTTCCATACTTCCACATTAAGTCTATATTTTTTCTTGTAGCTGAGATTATCTCTTGGAAGTAGCTTATAGATGTTATTTATTTGTTTATTTATTTATCCAATTTGATGTGAGTTTTTTATTGTTAGACTTATTGGAGTGAGTTTTTAGGCCATGGTAAAAAGAATTTTTTTTCATTGGAGCACTGAAAATCCATTGATTGGTACTCAACAAAAAGATGATGAGATTATATTAATACTTAAAAAATTTTTTCTGGCTGTCATGTGATGTACAGATTAAAGAAGGTGAAATGAGTGCAAAAAAAAGTTTGAAAACAATTTCAGTCATACATGCTAGGAATGATGGTAACTGAGAATGGAGTCATAGTAGTGAAGCTAGAAAGGAAATATATATTTGAGATATATTTTGGAGGCATAAAGAAATGAAATTTTGAAAAGTTATATGTAAGAATAAAAGAAAGGGTGATATCAAGCCCATTTTAAGCACAGGCAACTGAGTGACTGCTGGTGATAACCACTAAAATGTTAATCATTTACCAGTTTTAGAAACAAAAAGAAAACAGAAAAAAATGTGATTTTTTTGTCTGAAAAAAACTAAAGTTATTTTTTTCTCTGTCTTTGATTTTTATTTGCACTATAATGTCCCTATATATGTTTTTCTCAATTTATGTTTATCAGCCTTCTTCAATCTGTGCCTTGATTTTTTTTTGGTCAATTTTGGAAAGTTATTGATCATTATTCCTTAAATGTTGCTGCTTTTGTTTCATTTCTATTTGTCTTTCTAAGAATGTAATGTCATGTACGTTAAAGCTTTTAATTTTTATTAAATATTTTCTTATAACGAAATGTTTTTAAATTACTAAAATTATTAAGGTGATGTTAGATTAATAAGATTATATAAATGTAAAGTGCATAACTCTAAAATGCATCATATGTTTCATTTTGTGTTCATGGCCCAAAGTCAAATCTCCTTTCATCGCATACATTTGACCCCTTTATTCTTTTTTTACCTCCCATTTCCCTCTGATAATCACCATACTGGTGTCTGTGTTTAATGAGGTTTTGTTTGTTTCTGTATTTATTGCTTTCTCTATTATATTGCATATAGGTATGAAGTCATATGGTTCTTGCCTTTTATCTTTTCACTTATTATGTTTATCTTGACAATCCATTTTCATTTTCACAAATGGAAATATTTCATCTTTTCTTATGGTAGAGTAGTATTTCATTGTGTGTGTGTGTGTGAGTGCGTGCATGTGTGTGTGTGTGTGCATGTGCGTGTGTGTGTGTGTGTGTGTGTGTGTGTGTGTGTGTATCACATCTTCTTCATCCAATCTTCCATCCAAAGACACTACAATTTTTTCCATGTCTTGGCTACCATGGGTAATGCTGCGATGAACATAGGAGTACATATATCTTTATGAATAAATATTTTCAAAGTTTTCAGGTAGATGCCCAGAAGAGAGATTGATGGGTCATATGTAGCTCTATTTTAAAATTTTTGAGAAACATCTATACTGTTTACCATAGTGTCTATAAAAACTTAAATTCCCACAAGCAATATATGAGGGTTTCTTTTTTCCACAACCTCTCTACACTTTTCATTTTTATCTTGTTAATAATAGCCATTCTAACAGGTGTGTGGTGGTACCTCAATGCATTTCCTATATAACTAGTGAAGTTAAAATTTTTTCTTATATCTCTTTGCTATTTGTTTGTCTTCTTGGAAAAAGTTTTTAGGTCCTATGCCCATTTTATTATTATTATTGTATGTTTTTATTTATTGTTTCTAAGTTGCATAAGTTTTTTAAAAATATATTTTGGATATTAGCCTCTTATTAGAGGTATTGTTTGCATATACCCTCTCTCAGCAACTCCATTGTCTTTTTATTTTATTGATAATTTTTTGTTTATTGTGTAGACACTTTTTACTTTAATTCCATTAATTTATGTTTATTTTTACTTCCCTTGCCTTTGAAGTCAAATTCATTAAATTTTCTCTGAGATCATCTTTCTTATGTTTAGTACCTATGTTTTCTTCTACATGTTTAATTGTTTCAGATCTTTCTAAATAATATTTTTATTAAAATATTGGTAACATATTATATTAGTTTCAGGTATATACCATATTTAGTCAATATTTACATCCCTAAAAAACTGATCACCATAATAAGTCCAGCAAACATGCAAGGATGACACTGTACCATGCTATCGCAATATTATTGACTGTATTTCCTATGCTGTATATCTACACATAATTTTTCAAATATATTAATAGTTGACATCCAATATTATTTCATATCAATTTCATATGCACTGTATAGTGATTGGACATTTTTATATATAATTTAAGAAATGATTTCCCTGACTCGTTTAGTACCTACCTGGCACTATACATAGTTATTATTAGCTTGGTGCAAAAGTAATTGCAGTTTCAGACCATGAAATTTAAATCATTATAACTAGGCTCAAACACATTTTTATTAATCAAAATAGTAACCATTAAATCAACATATTTTTGCCAATAAGAAATATGTTTGTTTATTTGTGTAGCATAAAAATCCATGCTTCTGAATTTGACACGCTTGGAAAGCATTTTCTGAATTCTGCTTCTTGTGGAAGCATTCTGCAAAAAGTTGTCAAGATGCTTGAAGAAAGGGTAGTGAGTTGGCAAGAGGTCAGGGAAATATGGCATATAAGGCAAAGCTTTGTAGCCCAATTCATTCAACTTTTGAAGCATTGGTTGTGCGACATGCAGTTGGGCATTGTTGTGGATAACAATGAGGCCATTTCTGTTGACCAATACCAGCTTCAGGCATGGCAGGTTTCAGTGCCTCTAATTGATTTGCTGAGCATACTTCTCAGATATAATGGTTTGGCTGGGTTTCAGAAAGCTGTAGTGGATCAGACTGACAGCATACCATCAAACAGTGACCATGACCTTTTGGTGCAAGTTTGGCTTTGGGAAGGGATTTGGAGCTTTTTCTTGGTCCAACCACTGAGCTGACCATTGTTGGTTGTAAAAAATTCACTTTTCATTGCAAATCATGATCTAATTGAGAGATCATTAATTGTTGCTGTGTAGAATAAGAGAAGATGACGCTTCACAACAACAATTTTTTAAAATTACCAGTCAGCTAATGAGGAACCCACTTACCAAGCTTTTTCACCTTTCCAATTTGCTTCAAATGCCAAATGACCACAGAATGATCAACACTGAGTTATTCAGCAACTTCTTCTGTAGTTGTAAGAACAGCTTCAATGATTATTCTCAATTGGTCATTGTCAACTTCCAATAGCCGGTCACTATTTTCCTCATCTGAAAGGCTCTCATCTCCTTTACAAAACTTTTTGAATCACCACTGCACTGTTTATTCATTAGAAGTTCCTGGGCCAAATGCGTTCTTGGTGTTGTGAATTGTCTCCTCTGCTTTATGAGCCACTTTGAACTCAAATAAGAAAATCGCTTGAATTTGCTTTTAGTCTAACATCAATTCCATTGTCTAAAATAAGTATAAAATAAACAGAAAGTAATGAGTCATTAGCAAAAAATCATAAAGCAAAAAATGTGCATTAAAATAATGTATTATGTAACATAACCACATTTATTTAAGAATGTATTCCAATATCAAATGACAAATTTCAACAATACAAACACTGCAATTACTTTTGTATCAACCTAATACATATTGACTGCATTCCTTATGCTTTAATTAACATGATCATGACTATTTTGTAACTATCAATTTGTATTTTTTAATCCCTTGACCTTCTTTATCCTGCCTCCAAAGCCACCATCCATCTAGCACCTTAATTAATCTAGTATTCATTTACACCATACATAGTTATTGGAATATTATTGACTATATTTCTTATGCTATACCCTACATCCCCATGACTACTGTGTAACAACCAATTTGTATTTATTATTCTCTTCTGCTTTTTAACCCCTTCATGCCCCACCTCCCATCTAGCACCCGCCAAAACATTCTCTGGATCTCTGAGTTTTTGTTGAGTTCGTTTATTTCATTCTCTAGATTCCATATATAAGCAAAATTATACTGCATCTGTCTTGCTCTGTCTTGCCTACTCTACTCAGCAAAATACCTTCCAGGTTCATTTATGCTACCACAGATGGAAAGAAACAATTCTGTTCCATGGCTGAGAAATATTCCATTGTATGCTTATAGCACCTCTTCTTCATGCATCCATTCATGGATAACAAGGTTGCCACCACATCGTGGCCATTAACAATGCTGTAATAAACATATAAATGTACATGTGCCCTCCAAGTAGCATATTGGTTTCTTCAAATAAATACCCAGAAGTTGAATTACCAGGTCCTTCTTGTTGTATGTAACCTTTGTATTAAAGTCTATTTTGTCTGGTATAAATACTGTGAACCCAATTTTTGTTGTTGTTTGTTTTTATTTTCATTAACTATGGCTTTGTAACCCTTCACTTTCAGTCTCTGTGTGTATTTTAACCTGAAGTGGGCAGTATATGTATAATTTCTTATCCATTCAGCCACACTACGTAATTAATTAATTTATTTACTTATCATTTATTATTAAATTTATTAGGGTGACATTGATTAGTAGAATTATATAGGTTCTAGGTGTACAATTCTATAATACATCATCTATAATGGTGCATTGTGTGCCCACTACACAGAGTCAGTTCTCCTTTCATCACCATATATTTAACTCCTCTTCCATCTCCCACACCTCCTCCCTCCTTACCTCTGGTAGCCACTAAACTATTGACTGTCCATGAGTTTTTGTTTCCTTGTCACTTTCAGTTTTGTATTCCACATATGAGTGAAGTCATATCATTCTTGACTACGTTTTTTGGTCTGATTTATTTCACTTAGCATGATGCTCATAAAGTCCATCCATGTTGTCACAAATGGCAGTATTTCATCTTTTCGTGGGCCCAGTAATATTCCATTGTCTATATGTACCACATCTTTTTTATCTAGTCATCTATCAAGGAACATTTTTGTTGTTTTTGTGTCTTGGTCACCATAAACAATGCTGTGATGAACATTGGTGTACATATATCTTTACAGAAAAAAGTGTTCAGATTTTTCTGGTAGATACCCAGAAGAAGAGTTGCTGTGTTATATGGTAATTCTATTTTTAATTCTAAGAGAAACCTTCATAGCATCTTCCATAATGAATGTACCAATTTACATTCCCAGCAACAGTGTATAAGGGTTTCTTTTTCTCCATAGTCTCTCCAACACTTATTATTTGTCTTGTTGATGATAGCCATTTCAACAGATATGGGGTGATATCTCCGAGTGGTTGTGATTTGCATTTCCCTAATAGCTAGTGAAATTGAGCATTTTAAAAATATATCTGTTGGCCATTTCTATGTCCTCTTGAGAGAAGTGTTCAGGTTCTCTGCCCATCTTTTAATTTGATTGTTTGTTTTGTTTTGTTTTGTTTTGTTTTATTGTTGTTGAGTTGTGTGAGTTCTCTATGTATTTTGGATATTAGTCTCTTATTAGAGGTGTTATTTACAAATATTTTTTCTCATTTGGTTGGTTACCTCTTATTTTCTTGATGGTTTCTATTGCTATTCAGGAGGTTTACAGTCTTATATAGTCCCATTTATTTATTTTTTATTGTACTTTTCTTGCTTTTGAGGTTAAATTCATTAAATCCTCCCTGAACCCTAGGTCTGTATGTTTAGTACCTATTTTTCTTTTATGCAATTTATTGTTTTGGGTCTTATGTGGAGGTCTTTCATCCACTTTGAGTTAATTTTGGAATATAGTGACAGCTCACAGACCACTTTCATTCTTTTGCTTTGGTGAGCCTAACCAGGGCTGTCAATTTTATTATTTTTTTTTTCAAAGAACCACCTCCTTGTTGCATCAATTTTTTCTATTTATTTTGTTCTTCATTTTTTCTATTTATTTTGTTCTTCATTTTATTTACTTCTGCTCTAATTTTTTATGATTTTCTTCCTTCTGCTCACTTTGGGTTTTATTTAATTTGCATTTTCTAGTTCTTTAAGATGTAGTGTTAGGTTCTTTATTTGAAATTTATATCATTGCAACAGGCCTGCAATGATATAAACTTTCCTCTTATTACTGCTTTCACTGCATCCTAATAATTTTGATAGGTTATATTTTTATTGTCATTTGTTTGTATGTATTTTTTATCTTTTCTTTGATTACTTCTTTGACCCAGTTATTTTTTAAATAACATGTTGTTTAATCTCTGTGTATATGTAATTTTTTTTAGCAGATGATTTCCAATTTTAAAGCTTTGTGGTCAAGAATACACTTGGTATGATTTCAATCTTCTTAAATTTGCTGAGGCTAGTTTTGTTTCCTACCATATGATCTATCCTTGAGAATGTTTCATGTTCATTAGCAAAGAATGCAGTCTTGTGTTATAGGATGAAATGTCCTGTACATGTCAATTATGTCCAATTGCTATAATATTTTATTTAAACCTGATTTTTGAAATTAACTTTTTGTTTGGATGATGTGTCTGTGTCTGTCAATGGGTGTTTAGGTCTCCTATTATAATTGTCAATTTCCCCCTTTAATTTTGTTAGTAGTTGCTTTGTAAATTTTGGTGCTTTTTGATTGGGGGTATATATATTAATAAGTAGCATGTCTTCTTGTTGCATTTTCCTCTTTATCGCTATGAAATGTCTATCTTTGTCTCCTATTTCTTTTTTAATCCTGAAGTTTGTTTTATCAGTTATAATTATGGCTACACTTAATTTTCTCTGAATGCCATTTGCTTGGAGTGTTATTCTCCACCTTTTAACTTCCAGTCTTTATTTGTCTTTGCAGGTGAGGTGTGTCTCTTGGAGGCAGTATACGGTTGGATTCTGTTTTTTAATTTAATCTACTATTGTGTTTATTTTTATTGGTGAATATTTTTCATTGACTTTTAGGATGATGAATGATATACGAAAATTTTCTATAGTCATTTTATTTTTTGTTTTCTGGTAGTGCAGTGTCTTGATTCTGTTTTTTGCTTTTTTTTCCTGTCAGTTATTTTAGTTTGATGGTGTTCTATGATTTCCATCTCTGCTTTTTCTTTTTTTTTATGTTATGTGTCTCACTTCCAGATTCTTTTTCTTGAATGGTTACCACTAAGTTTATGTAAAATAAACTTTCATATAAACAGTCATTCATTTTTTTTAAACACATTTCTTTCCATAATTTCCTTTTGGAAAATCAGATCTATACTATTTTCTTTTATGTTTTTGTTGTCACCAGTTATCCCTACTTATTTTGTCTTTTGGTTCTAGGTCATTTAGCCTCCTTCATTATTTTCTGAAACCCAGGTCTTTTGTTAGAAAATATTCTCTATTTCTGTATATCTAAAAATGTTTTCATATCTTTGATATCTGAAAAATAACTTTCCTAAATAAATTATTTTTGGTTGGTAATTTTTCTCTTTTAATAATTTGAATATGTGACTCCATACCCTCTGGACTTGTAGAGTTTCTGTTGAGAAGTCTGATGATAATCTGATAGGATTTCCTTTATAGGATACAGTCTTATTTTCCCTGGCTGCCTTGAAAACTCTTTTTCTGTCATTAATTTTTGACAGCTTTAATGTCATGTTCCTTTGAGTAGGCTATTTGGATTGAGGCAATTGGGCATCCTGTTTCCTTTCTGAAGCTGAGAGCCTAGTTTTTTTTCAGAGGCCTGGAAAATCTTCATCAACTATGTGTTTAAATAGACATTTTTTGCTCTCTTCACCTTCTTGTAAACCCATTATTCTTATGTTATTTTTTAAAGATAGAGTCTGATAGTTCTTTGAGAGTTTCTCTCTTTTTGCATCTGTGTCATTTTCATATTTTTATTTTTGATATCACTAATTCTTTCTTTGATCTGGTTAGTTCTACTTCTTATGCTAGTTACTTTATTTTTCATGGTTTTTATGATTTGTTTATCTCTAGAATTTCTATGTGGTTCTTCTTTAAAGTTGCAATCTCTTTGTTAAAATATTTTTTTGTTCATGAATTTTCTTTTTGAGTTCAGTAAACTTCCTCTCTGTGTTTTATTTGATCTCTTTAAGTGTTTTTGGAAATGTTTTAAATTCTGTGTCATTTAAATCACATATTTCCATGTTTTTAAGTTTCTTTCCTGCATATTTTTAATTTTCTTTGTGAGCAGCTTAGGTGTGTTTCTCTTCCTGGGCATCTAAGAACTTTCCTCTTGTAGATATGACAAAGTCTTTCTTTTGCTTCCCAGTAGGTGTTCTGCAGGTCTTGGGCTGCAATAGTTTTTTTTCTCTTGGTTTTTTTTTTTTCTCATCATGGGAGATTTCCTGGAAGGTGGGCTTCTCTTCTTTGACCCAGTCACCTTGATCTCAGTTTGTCTTCTTTTGGGAGGATGTGGAGGGTGTTAAGTGCTGCACCTCTGAAACTTCAGTGCAAGAAGAAGATGCCATGCCTGCTTGTCATAGATTCCCTGGATCCCCTGCCAGTTTTAGAGGGAAGGGATGGGGAGGGTTTTGTTGGGTGAGGAACAGATTTGTTCATGGTGCCAGGTATTGCCAATTTCCAGACAAGAGCTGACTAACTTCTATAGCTGTTTTCCTGTCAGCTCTGGGCAAAGGTGGAAAAGGGTGAGTTCTGGGAGAGTGGGTGTGTTGGTCAAGCTCTGTGTCTATGATTTCTTCCTAGCAATGAGGGCAGCATGGGCTACAGCTTTTGTGTGCCCTGAGGTTGAAACCTGGGGTGGTGGGCTCACCTATAATGCAAGCCTGTCCCTTTGTCAGGAATGGACACTCAAAGAGTCAAAGAAGGTGCATACACTGACTGCTGTATTTGCCTTTTTTTCATGATTCTGTACTTTGCTCTGCGTCATGCTGTGCTTTGGCCTGCATTTTTGTATTTCAGTTCCTAACATTCCCAGAATCATGCTGTGCTTCAGCCTGTGTTCCTCAGTCCCTGCCTCACTCCCTCTCCTGCCAGGTTCCAGATAACATCATGAAGCTTTGTCTCAGCACTTTCCCCTTCCCTTCTCCCCTGTTACCCCCCATTTCTCCAAACTTTAGGTGTTTCCTTGCAATGAAAGCTTAGGTTATGTGTTGCTTAGGGATTCCCTTTTTGGATTATAGTTGTTTATTTTGTTCCATTTTCCTAGTGAGGTTTAAAAAAATCTCCTCTTTCTCTTTGGTCTGGGCCATAGAAGCATGATGACAAAGGGAACATCATCATTTGGAAAGCATTGCAATAAGATGCACACATTGTGCCACTGCTGTGACTCTAAGGCCTACCATCTTCAGAAGTCTACCTGTGGCAAATGTGGCTACCCTGCTAAGTGGAAGAGAAAGTATAACTGGAGAGCTAAGGCTAAAAGACAAAATATCACTGGGACTGGTCAAATGCAGCACCTAAAAATTGTATACTGCAGATTCAGGCATGGATTCCATGAAGGAACAACACCTAAACCCAAGAGGGCACCTGTTGCAGCATCCAGTTCATCTTAAGGGTTTCAACAACTAGTCACACATTAAATTTCTCTGTTTTTTTTTAAAAAAAGCATTTCCTCCCATGCCACCATCTTGATGCCATCTGCCAATTATCCCATTTTTCATTGAAAAATTTACTCCATTAACACTTAAAGTAATTATTGATAGATACATAGTTATTGCCACTTTATTATTCATATTTATAATTTTTTTCTTTTTAAAGAAGTCCCTCTAACATTTCTTGTAATACTAGTTTGATAGTAATAAACTCCTTCAGCTTTTTTTGCTTGGGAAGCTCTTTTTCTGTTCTTTGAATCCAAACAATAGCTTTACTGGTAGAGTAATCTTGGTTGTAGATACTTGCTTTTCATCACTTTGAATATTATGTGCCAATCCCTTCTGATCTGTAAGATTTCTTTTGAGAAATCAGCTGATTGTCATATGAAAGCTCCTGTGTAGGTAACTAACCATTTCTCTCTTGTTGTGTTAAATTTTCTGTTGGTCTTTAATCCTTGACATTTCACTTATGATGTGTCTTGGTGGGGGCCTCTTTGGGTTTATCTTGTTTGGGACTCACTGCACTTCCTGAGCTTATATGTCTAGTTCCTTCACTAGGTTAGGAAAGTTTTCTGTCATTATTTATTCAAATAAGTTTTTAATACCGTGTTGTCTCTCTCTCTCTCTCTTTTTTTTTTTGGTACCCTATGATGCAAATGTTTGTATGCTTAATGTTGGTTCAAAGAACTCTCAAACTATTCTCATATTGTTGGATTCTTTATTTTGTTATTTTGATTGTGTTTTCTGCTGCCGTATCTTCCAAATCACTAAGTAGATTCTTTGCTTCATTCAATTTACTTTTGATTTCCTCGAATGTATTTTCATTTTAGTTCTTGCATTCTTTATTTCTGACTTGTTTTTGTATGTTTCTATCTCTATTTTCACATTTTCTATCTTTTTGTTGAAGTTACCACTGAGATTATTGAGCATTCTGATAACTAGTGTAATGAACTCTGCATCTGGTGGATTACTTGTTACTATTTTGTTAGTTCTTTCTATGAAAATTCATTCTAATTTTTTCATTTGGCACATGTTTATTTCTCTCTCCACTTTGACTATCTCTTTGTGTTTGTTTGTACGTATTAGGGAGGACTGCAATGCCTCTTGCTCTTAGTAGAGTGGCCTTATATAGTAGGTTTTTTTGTAGGGTCCAGTGGTGCCATCTTTCTGGTCACCTGATCCAGATAATGCAGATGTGTCTCTTGTGTGGGTTGTATGTGCTCTTCTGTTGTAGTTGAGCCTTTGTTGCTGTGTACACTAAAATGGAAAGGACTGATCCTCAGGCTGCTTGGTTGTGAGAACTGGTTGTGACTACAGTAAAGAAGCTGCTGTCCAGGGCTGATCCCACAGAGCAGACTTTAATTTAGCAGGGCTCTGGTATCTTTTCAGTTTTCCCTTTGAGTGTGTTGTTCATGGAGCTAGCTGGGTGGTGTTCTAATTTGGTCTGAAGCTAGTCACTCATATGCCAGTCACCATAGCCTTCTGGAATAAGCCCCAAAGCAATATACAGATGTCCACCACCTACCCTGAGTTCTGATGTGTCTGGAAGTGGTAAGCTGGTAAGCTGCAAACCGAGGCTAGCTGCCACTAGTTCCAGGATTGGGGCTGCTTAGCAAGTGGTACAGGGCATGCAGAGGCCAGATGCTGTTTGTTTTCTGGTTTGTGAATTTTTGAGAGATTTTAGAATGTTCACATTATTGGCCAAGGCAAGTCATTTGTATGGAAAAGCCACTAGAAGCAGCTTGAGTGTGTCTGCAATTTGAGTGGAGCGGGATCTCGGGGAATTGACAGGTCAGGGCAAACTTTGTTAGCCAGGTTAATGGAGACATGGATATGGTCACTGCCTATGTCTTTCTGGTTGGGGTGGGGAATGGGGGTGAGGCTCAACAATGAAACAGTTGCAAGTGGACAATGCACTGTAGAATTGTATGCCTGAAACCTATGTAATCCTTGCTAACAGATGTCACCCCAATAAATCTAACAATAAAAATGAATTAAAGAAAAAAAGAAACAGTGGCCTCTGCTAGCACTTTTTTATGGGTAATTCTTTTATTTTTACTTTATTTTTTAAATTCATTTTTATTGTTAGACTTATTGGGGTGACATCTGTTAGCAAGGATTACATAGGTTTCAGGCATACAATTCTACAGTGCATTGTCAACTTAATGTGTAATAAGTTCACCACCTAATGTGACTTCTCTTTCCATCACCTTATATTTAGCTTCGCCCCCTCCTCTCCCACCCCTTTCTCCCCTCCCTGACCCACTCATCCCCAAATAAACATTAAACTATTGATTGTGTCCATGGGTTATTTTCACTTTAAATTGGAAAATGTAAAGGAAACCTAGAAGGTGGTAGGTAAACTATCTTAGACATTGACAACCAGGGATAAGTAGATGTGCAGGACTTGGTGATTAGAGGAAAAACTGCTTGAAGTGTGACCAGAGACGTAACACTTAAGTCTTTGTCAGGGTATGAGTCTAATTGTACAATATACCTGTCAGCAGAAACTAACAGGACATTTAAGTTATGGGACATGCCCATCTGGATGGTCAGGGTAGGGGTGGCCAGTCTGGAGGGAGCACAGGTAGCAGCAAGCTGAAAGTATGATCTAGAGCAGAACAAGCCTGAGTCAAATGGTTAGTGCACTCCTCAAAAACCCATTTTCCAAACCAGATTTTCAGATGCTTTTCTCAAACAAAGTCTGCTAACACTTTTGTCTGAAAGAAAGCTGCCACTCCAGCCCTCATTCTGAAGTCAGACAATTCAGTTTTTTTTATTTGTCTCTGGCATCTTTTGACTGTTGCCTCAGTGCTGGAGCTCAGAGTTAGCACGTCTGGCAGTGATAAGTCCACACATGAACCCTTTAAGAACACCTGAAACTTCAGCTGCCCTTTGTCTCGCTCAGCCACCATCTCTGCTAATTCACAGCCAGAAGTTATGAGGACTTATCTTCCTGGCACTGCAACCCTGGGCTGAGAAGCCTGGTATGAGGCTAGGGATTCCTCCCTTTCTCATGAAGACCTCTGCAGCAGAGATGTCCCTCTCAATTTCTAACTGACACATGCAGGTGTGAGATGAGCCCATTCTGCATCTTCACTCCTCCTAACTTTCTTGTTTTTTTCTGTAAGTCCTTTGTTGCAGGAAGTCTATTCAGCTAGGCTTCAGGCAATTCTCAATGATGGTTGTTCCTTATTTTAGTTGTAATTTTGATGTGGTTATGAGAGGATGCAAACAAAGCATTTATCTACATAACTATCTTGACTGGAAATTTTTCCACAATATATAATTCTCTATCTTTGTTCTAAAAAAGCAAAGTTAGCCAAATAGGAATGTATAGTGTGCATAATTCTAAGAACAATAAATAATGTTTCCATACATTTTAAATGATGAACAATTTATGTAAGTTTACTTTGTCAGTGTACTGTTCCACTTGCCAAGCACCCTGAGACTGTTCTTTATTAATGTATAGTAAGTAACCCTGTGGAAAGAGTTAGTTTTGATATATTTGTATATCTTGTGATATGAATGATATGTATATAGAATTGTTTATTTTAGTATATGTGCTGCCAAAGGAGCACTGGAACTGTTTTTCTTTGTTTTTTTGTTTTTGTTTTTGTTTTTTTTAATAAAAAAGACTTTATTTTTAGGAACAATTTTAGATGTACCAAAGATTTAAGATAGTATAGAGTTTCCATAAATCCCATACTTATTTTCCCCTATTATTTTAATAGCTTACATTAGTACATTTAACTTTTGTGAATCTACTGTAGGGTATTGCTTTGTGGTTACCATGAATCCTATATGCCATTCTCTAAGTATTTTTCCAATGCATATTTGTTACAATTAATGAGATAATATTGATATAATATTATTAACTAACTGAAAATCCATATATTATTTAAATATTCTTAATTTTGCCTAATACCTTTTCAAGATCCATCCAGGATACTACATTACATTTATGTGTCATAGTTCCTTAGGCTACTCTTGGTTGTGAAAGTTTTTCCTTGTTTTGGATGACCTTGACAGTTTTGAGGAGTACTGGTCATGTATTTTGTAGGATGTCCCTCAAATAGAATTTGCTTGATGTTTTTCACATAATTGGACAAGATTATGAGTATTGGGGGAAGAAAAACACAGAAATGAAGTGCCATTTTCATCACATCATATCAAGGGTACAGGTGATCAGCATAGTTTTTCACTTTTGATGTTGACCTTGATCATCTGGCTGGGATAGTGTTTGTCAGATTTTCCACAGTGAAGCTAAGCTTTACCCTGTTTCCTTCCTGTCCTCTTTGTTTTTTTTTAAATTCATTCTTATTGTTAGACTTATTGGGGTGACATCTGTTAGCAAGGATTACATAGGTTTCAGGCATACAATTCTACAGTGCATTGTCAACTTGATGTATAATAAGTTCACCACCTAATGTGACTTCTCTTTCCATCACCTTATATTTAGCTTCCCCTCCCTCCTGTCTCACTCCCTCCCCTTTCTCCCCTCCCTATCCTACTCATCCCCAAATAAACATTGAACTATTGATTGTGTCCATGGGTTATTTGTTTCTTCATTTCTTTTTTCTTTGCTTTCAGTTTTATATTCCACCTATGAGTGAAGTCATACAGTTCTTTGTTTTCTCTGTCTGGCTTATTTCACTAAGCCTGATGAGCTCCAGGTCCATCCATTTTGTTGCAAATGGCAATATTTCATCTTTTATTATAGCTGAATAATATTCCATTGTCTATATGTACCACAGCTCCTTTATTCAGTCATCTGTGGCAGGGCACTTTGGTTGTTTCCATGTTTTGGCCACTGTGAACAGCGCTGCAATGAACATTGGGCTACATAAGTCTTTGTGGACAAATGTTTTCAAGTCTTTTGGGTAGATCCCCAGAAGGGGGATTGCTGGGTCAAATGGTAACTCCACTCCCAGTTTTCTGAGGAATCTCCACACTGCCTTCCACAGTGGTTGTACCAGTTTGCACTCTCACCAGCAGTGTACCAGAGTTCCTTTTTCTCCACATCCTCTCCAGCACTTGTTATTCCTTGTCTTGTTGATAATAGCCATTCTCACAGGTGTGAGGTGGTATCTCATTGTGGTTTTGATTTGCATTTCCCTGATAGCTAATGAGGATGAGCATTTTT
>PVJL010007120.1:0-82392 GCA_004026885.1 Lyroderma lyra | reverse complement strand
ACACACCTTTGACATCCTGTAATCACAGCTCCCAACCCAAAGGGATTATCTGCTCATTGGAATCTTTACTCTTCTTGTACGCAAAGCAGCTCTCAAAGCTGAAGGCGAATGTTGTGTAAGGTCATTTTATTTCACGGGGCGAAGGTTATGTAATACACTGCTGGATTCTACCTGCAGCATCAGAACCCAACTATAGTGAACGCACCCCACGTACGCGCAGCGCTGGCCACAAGGAGCCTTCTCATTACAAGTGCCTTCCCGTGGTGGCAGACGGTACCCAGGCGGCATGCGAGGGCCGGGGCTGGCCCTGGGTTCCACAGGCGCAGCCTGTTTGCCCCAAACTCTTCTGCAAACACATCCTCTTTAGCCCCACTGAAGGCGATTTATAAAAAGCCTTGTGGTTTTCTGAAGAAGCTACTGTGCATTATAGCTTTTGCCTCTAATCACCAGAAAGCTTAAACTATTTTGGCAAAACATCCCTTTCAGGGGTGACAGAAGGAAAGAAGTATGCACTGTGGAACTGCCTAAACCCCCACGTTGCTATTCCCGCCGTCAGGCGCGGGGAGAGTGCACGTTCTCCGGGTCAGCGACGGCTTGGGAAGCAGAGAGAAGCTGCGTGGCCTTCGGCTGCCTGGCCGTTCCTGCGGGAGCCCTGACCACCTCTCCCCCTGCCTTTCCTGGCACAGCGTGGTGGCTCTTCACATCTTGGAGAGCCTGATGTCATAGGTCACCATGTTGAAGTTGTCCCAGGCAAAGAGCTTCTTCTCCAGCGGGTTGTAGTCGATCATGCTGCTGTACTTGTAGTGGTTCTTGAACGGGATGGTCAGGGCCTTGCTGCGCCCCGTGCCTGTGTCATATGCAAAGTTGACGGTAGCGTCAGGTGATGAGTAGCTGCTGACTGTGTACAAGGTGCCACAGATGACGAAGGCGTTGGCGACTGACTGCTTCCGGATGTTAGTCTCCCAGGTTTGCTCCAGTTCCAGGCTGTCTGGGTTCAGCTTGGAGAGGACAATGGCGCCTTTGGCCTCCTCTGTGCTGTAGATGACCCAGAGGCCCGTCTCGTCCACCGCCAGGTCGATGTCGGTGTAGCCGCCCCAGGAGTACGGGAACTGTCCATGGTAGCCGGCTCCAGGGATGTCCTTCTCAGCCTTCGCTGTCTCGGTCCTCAGCTCGTACCTGACCACGGTTCTGGACTCGGCCCCCTGGAAGTAGAGGCTTCCCCCGTACACCACGGCCCCTGTGCTTTCCAGGGGTCTGGGCAGCACGTGCACCTTGGAGGGGTAGCCCTGCGTGAACTGGCTGACGAGCTGGTACTCAAACACCTGCCGGACGGCCGTGCCCACCGTGTCGATTCTCCACGTGGTGTCCTGGGTGTAGGGGTAGACCGGCCTGGGGTCCCTCATCCACACCCCATACTTGCCCGTGATGGTTTCAGCTGTTCTCAGAGTGACAGGCTCTCCTACCCAAACGAGCTCTCCGCATCCTGGCGAATTAAAAACAAAGAGAGATGTGCTGGCCACCATCTGTGGCAGCATGGCAGAGCGGGCAGAAGCAAAGACCCCAGAGACAGACGGATGGATTTAAATCCTGGCCTTGCCACCTGCTGTTTGTGTGACTTCCAATAAGTTACTTGGCTCTCTGAGCCTCAGTCTTCTCACTTGTAAAGTGGCTAATAATAGCGTTTGGGGGTAGTAAGGCTGTTTGTGTCTTAAATGTACTTAACATGGTTAGTTAATGTTATGTGATCAGTATGTGATCACAACAGAAGGCTGCCCAGAGGGCTTCAAACTGTATTTTAATATTTATGTTATGCTGGGCAGGCTCCCATGGACATTCATTATATTAACTCTTTATGACTTTTATGTCTGATTTATTTCATTATTTCAAAAATGGCACCAAGATCATCATCCTAATAATCTCTCTGAAACAGTTTTTCAAACACTAGCCAACAGACCACATCTTTCAGGCACCATTTCAATACAGTAAAATCTGAATATAACCTACAAATGTAATGAGGGGATGGCTGAAAACTTAGATTTAGCAGAATCACAATAAATATTGGTACTTCAATGGGAACCTTCAGTGTCCGATAGAAGGTGTTCATAGCTCAGGGAGCCACATGTGGACTATTTCAAATGTCCCCACCCCCAGCAGGCCCTTCAGCGCCAGCATAGCTGTCAATAGCGTGACTGAAAACCACAGTCTTGTCTTAAAGTCGGGCTGTCAGGGAGACTTGGGAGGGGGCCAGCTGTGTCTCTGCTAAGGACCCAAAGTTCAGGAAAGACACCTTTATAACAGACTACATGCTCAGACGGTGCGTGGTGTCCCCCTGGGCCCAAGATAAAGCTATGAAGGCTCTACTGAAAAATGTCATTTTTCAGGTGTAATCAATTCCATGTGACAATCAAGTGGGCAAAATAAGCACCTCTCTTGTGGTCCCCCAGTGCAGCCCACGTGTAGGTGGTGAGGTGCAGGGCTGTGTGGGCAGGGCCCGCTTGCCCCACGAGGGCAGCAGGACATGGGGCGAGGCACAGACGGAGAGCATGTAGGTGCACAAGAGGAGTTTAACTTCCTACCGGTGTCCCCATCTTCCCTCCTGGGATGGCCCGATGGACTCGCCAAGATTCGGGAAGCAGGAACCTCAGTTAACTCTGACTTCAGTTCCTGGAAGTCCAAGTTCTCCATGTTCCATGTAGAATCTAGATGAAACAAAAGAGACAACCTTGTACCATGAAGGAAAATGGCCCAGTGACTGAGTTGACGATGGCATTTAAATAGGCTTCCAAAGAGATTTAAGATGATCAGTGGAGGGCGGGGGAGGGGAAGACAAAACAAAATTGTGACAACTGTTGGGCTGTGGGAGACGGGTACCTCGGGGTTCCTGCTGTTCTCTATACTTTTGTGAATGTTTGGGAAAAAAGTTCACCAATAATAAATTGCATAGCAATATGTCAACCACAGAGTGGCGTATTCAAAATGAAATAAAGGCAGCTGGCACACCATTAAAATGATTGCCACTAGAAGTTCTGACCTCTGAGTAGTGAGGTGTATGGTTCAGGGGTGTTGGGAAGCCCTCGACCTCCTCTGGGATGCCTGGAATTCACAATGCACAGTTCCCGGCGTGACTTAGGGCCTTTGTCTGCCATCGCGCAGGTGTTCCTGCAAGAAGAACGGATTAAGCCTCCCCGGCTCAGTTGACATACTCTGTCAGATGTCGTTCTAAGACCAGTTTTGGACACGGGAGAGAGTGTGCAGGAATGTGAGGGAGGGTCAGAGCCACGGAGAAGGGAAGAGGAGTAGCTGACACTGGGTAGACGCTGTCATCACAGTGCATCACAGGTCACAGCTTTGGTGATGTCATGGGGGTGGGGGGTTGAATACAAGGAAAATGCAGTAGCCACAGGGAGCCAGCTTAGCTGTTTTAAAACATGGGTTTGATTGTGATTCAGGTATGGTGAGGCCAGCAGGTCAGGAGACAGCTGCCACAGGAAAGAGAGTTTATTATACTCACTGGTCCTGAGAGGTGGGAGCCCCACATCACAGAGGCCACACAGGGAAGTGCCAGGATGGGTCAGGGGGGAGGGGCACGTGGTGTCCGTGGGAAGGACAGGCGAGGCAGGGTTGGCTGGTTTACGATCATATAGCCTGAACAGTTTTGCCGACTCTGAGGCTGTCCCCAGTTGTCTGGTACCTGGACTGGGGTGTTCAGGCTCTGAGTGTGCGATCCCCATAGAGGAGGAGATGGATGTGACTCTGGATTGGTTGTTTTGCATTGAAAGGCGTGCTTGCAGGTGAGTCCCGTGCTGCCTCTAGGAACTGGCTAACCCTGCCAGGTGCCGGGGCCATCCCTCCAGAGTGAGCAAGGCCCAGGTGTCAGAGCATCAGAAGAAAAAGGTATGCTCACACACTGGCCTTCCCTCATGCTGGCCATCACAGTCAGCTCTCTGCCCCTTGAGGGACCTGGCACCCAGGTCAGGATTCCCAGGTGTGTGGGACCACCGGCGGGGCAATCAGTTCCACACCTGAGGCTGGGTCCCCACACTCATCTTTTATCCTTTGTTTGCCCAACTCTCCTAAAAGTACCTGCCATGCACAGAGGGCCCCAGTGGAGCACTGAACCCTTCTGAGCCACATTCCACCCATCTTAAGCGACACTTCTGGAGCCAAGGTGCCCTCTCAGAGGTGCTGGTGTGTAGCCCCCACGAACTACAATGCTAGAGAAGTTTTCTCCCTGGAAGATGGCAGAGAAAACATCCAGCTGAGAAGCTCCCAGGCTCCAGTGAGGCCCTGGCACTAGGGGTGGCATCTTGTGGCTGGGCAGCAGGGCCACCTCAACTGCTTCCCTTTCGGGACCGGCAGCCCTCCCCACCCCCTCCCCGACCCCTCCTGGCCACAGCAGCTGTTCAGCTGACCTCCGTGAGATTGTGGCTGTCCCGGGGGGTGGGGGCGGTATATCCTTCCCGTGATGTCCCTCAGTCTAGAGTGGGCCAGTGAGCAGTCAAGACCCTTAAGCCAAAATGTGTAGCCAACAGAGGACAGCGTTCATTTGCACCCCAAACTCCGGGGCAATTGCAACAGCCCCAGGGACAGGCAGGCCTTCAGCCTCCCAGCCTTGGGGAGCTGTTTGTCCATCCGGACAGCCAGCCGCTCAGGGCACCTGCCAAGTGCAAGGCTGTGCTGAGCAGAGATAAAACGTGAGGAAGGTCGCGCTGCTGCATGGTTCCCTGGAGGCGTCCTACACCTGGCAAGATCCTTCAGCCGGGGAGTGACATGGGTTCGTCCAGGCTGCTTTGGGGACAATCCAAATTGCTCCTGGAAAGTCCTGGGAAGGTCATTTGGTTGCCCGAATCTCCCTCCCCTGGTCTGAAGGCGTAAGGAGGTGAGGAAACACCTCTGCCCTTCACCTTGACCTAGGAGGGCACCCAGGGCAGAGGCCAACCCACTAGGTCAGATGCAGCCACCTGGGCCAGCCTGGGACATGCACCAGCTGCTTCCCTGCTCCCCCAGAGCTGGTGACCCACATGCTGCCACCACCTCCAGGAGCCCGAGAGAGGGACCGGGTGCCCCAAGTCCTACCGTGCTTCCGGGAGAAGGTCAGAGTGAGGAGCCCCTTGCTCTGCAGGGGCCGGCAGAGCTGTCTGCAGCCACGCCCGCCTTCTGGAAGCCAGCCCGCCCCCTGCCCGCTGTCTGCCCCTCCGGGTGCCTGCTTCTCTCTCAGGCCCGAAGCACAGTGACGGGGCCCAGACCAGTGACAGGGCCCAGACCCGGCTGAGCGGAGCCTCACACAGAGCGGCAACCCCTGCCCAGGCCACTTCGCAAAGTCAGGTCCCCGAGCAAGCTCCTTCCCCCGAACCTGTCCTTAGACCACCACAGGCTAGTCCTCAGGGTCACTCAAAGATCTCTCCTTTCATGGTTTCCCTCCGTTCTCAGAATACAGGGGCCGGTTTCAGGGAATGTGAGGTGAGAAACACTACCGTGCCTCTGTGCAAAAAGCCTAGAAAGTTCCCTCTCCCCATCCCAGCTCCCTGTCCCTCAGTTCTGTCACCCACAGTTGCACCCCTGTGAATCTGAGACGAGTTATTTTATTTCATGAATGTAGCCGGGATGGTCATACAATTTAGTGACTTTTTGAAAGAAAGATGTATATTGAGAAAAGGAGAGGCACACACCCGCGAGTCAGTGAGAAGAAAATGAAGAGATGTCCCCTTTAGCTCGAGGGAATAAAGCTGGAAAAACTAAACAAAACAAAAACAAAACACCACAAACAGGATTTTCACAGGCGACTTCCTTGAAGATGGCTACAATGTTGGCTCTAAACTACAGCTTTGTGAAAAGAGACGATTGACAGGTATTTGAGATGTTCAAAGCCATTTCACATAAATTCTTTCTGTAATCTGGTACCTTCATAAGTTTCAGAAAAATGGACCAAGGCCCTAGGATTATAGTCTGCACCTAATTTAATTACTGCCACCACTTATTAAGTGCCTCCTAGGAGCCAGCTACAGGGCTAGGGGCTCACCATCATTACCTGTATTCCACATAACAAGCCTGAAAGTGAACTTGATTATCTTTATTTTGCAAATGAAGGCTCAGAGAGGTTAAATAACTTGCCCAAGGTCACACAGCGGGTGAGCGTTGGGACCAGGACTGCCCATGCCTGCCATGGCCCTGCCAGTTGCAAACCTTTCCACCCGGTGGTGGGGAGGTTGTAAGTGAATGCTCAGTGCCAAATGCACCTTCCTTACATGTCCCTGAAAACAAGGCACTTCTCCTGTAAAGTGAGCTCAGTGCTAAGGTTTCTCAGTAGAGGGCACTGGAGGGACATTGTGGGAGGAGCGGGGTTGGCAGTGCGAGTGTGAGGACATCAGGTGGAGCCCAAGATGTGGTTCCTCTGTGAGCCTGCAGCCTTGGCCTGGCCATGACCTTCCCACAGCTCCCTCAACACAGAGCCCAGAGCCCCTGCACGGCCCCTCCTGGCTCTGCCCGACACCACTGTGCCCGCCACAGGTTGCTGGCTGCTCCCACTCCCACCTGGAAGGTGACCTTCGTGGCTATGGCCCAGTTCCGACCACATTGACTCTTATGAGATCCAAACCCCTTCAAGCTTGTCCTCCTTCAGCCTGAGGGTGCCAGGTAGCATTTACTCGTACCTCATAGTTGCTCTCTCATCATCGATTGTTCTTATATTAAACGTCCCAGACTCCATCTGCTCTGTGGTTTCTGCTGTGACTTTATACCAGCCTCAAAGATGCTG
Organism: Lyroderma lyra; assembly: GCA_004026885.1. Classification (NCBI taxonomy): domain Eukaryota; kingdom Metazoa; phylum Chordata; class Mammalia; order Chiroptera; family Megadermatidae; genus Lyroderma; species Lyroderma lyra. Next base: position 75,638 of record PVJL010007120.1, on the reverse strand, counting down.
CTCAGCACGTGGGGAATGCCTGACTCCTGGAGCTGGGCTCCGATTCCAGGGACTTCCTCGAACACGCCCCTCCCGGACAGTGCAGGCCCCAGGAAGGGGGCCACGGGTGCCCCACTGGCGGGACTGCCTTTCCTGGTCTCACCAGGACCCTGGGGCTCTGAGCAGGGGGCTCGCTGCCTCTCCCCTCCTTCTCTCCTTCCCTCTTCCCCCTCCTTCATCACTCTTTGTAGGAACCACACCCCGGGTGCTTTTTGGAATAAACAAGAACCACAATAAAATATAATGTCAGGGAATGGCTTCCAGGATGACCGCAAGGCCAGTTCTCAGTTGGCCGATGGGCTGGTTGGATCATAAACCTGCTGGCTTCTTCTTGGTTGTGTCAGGCAGGGGCATCTGGCCACGGTCAGATTCCCGGAGCAGCCTTGTCTGGCGTGAGAAGCGAAGTCTGGGCGAGAGGATGCAAGGCCCCAAGCGGGGACGCAGAGGTGCGCAGGGGCCTGGACTGGGCCAGAAGTCGGAGCTTCCTAGCTCAGCCCCGCCATGTGCCGGCTCTGTGATTCTGGGCAAGTCACTCAACCTCTCTGAGCCTCAGTGTTCTTAGCTCAAACGGTGAATGAAATGGTCCTCAATGAGGATGTGTCAAATCTAAAATTTCTCTGGAATGTTTCAAAATCACTTCTCATTGTCAAGGTGGGGGAAAAACAAAAAGAGGTTATGACAATATGAAGGACTATATTGGACCAGACAGCTAAACGTTTTTAGGGCTTTGCTTCTGATAAACTTCAGACCTTCTGGGGTTGGAAGGCTCTGTTTAACAGCCTGAAAAGTTTCTGCATGTTCTCTGCTTTACAGACACCTTCTAGAGAGCTTAGCCTGGAAACTGAATTGATTAACTTGCTTGTATAACTTTATATGCCCAAGAAGAGGGACTTATACATATACAAGTGTGTGTGTGTGTGTGTGAGTGTGTGTGTGTGTGTGTGTGTATAATACAGTATGTAATACAATATAAATACAAGCAAGTTGATAACTATAGGCAAATGTCATTGTAATGATTTTTGTAGTTATTTTCTATCACTGCCTGAAAAATATATTGTACAAATGGACAGGATGAAGAAAAAGAAGAGTGCCAACATAATGACAGGTGGTCACAAGTACTCAAGGGCAGCGAAGACTGGTCAGCGGCCTCTCGTCCGGGTGCTGCCCCCACACGCCGTCTCTAGAATCCGTGTGTGTTGTAGAAACGTGATGTGCTCATACATGCTGACACTTCGATCGTTAAATGACATTTTAAAACAGTAGTGGAGCTCAGGCCAAAGAAGCCCTTGTTTGTAGTTATAATTCATTTCCTGGGAGGCTGCTCCGCGCCAGGCTCTGTGCTAGAGGCGTCCCCATGTGACTTCCCTTTCAAGTGACAGCCCCCGTGAGGGGCTGTTATCCCGAGGCGAACCCTGCAGCCTGTAAGGAAGACCTCTGGTGCTCCCCTCCCCCATTTCCTGCCCACCTTTTCCCCCGTGTGGCAACCTGCCTGGAGGTGTCACCTGTTGGGACCTGTCTCAGCTGCCCTGCCCCAGCTTCTCTGCAAGAAGCAGCCTGGTGCCCACGTCTGTGCGTCACAGAAGTGCCATATATCCAGTGGGATGACCTCGAGCAAGAGAGGATCGGGGGCCGGGGCTGAACGTCCTCTTTCTCTGCTACACTTGGCACCGGTCGGCGGGGAACGAGACCCGCTGCCCACTGAGGTGGCCCACTGCAGAACGCCCTGCCTGATGGCCCCCCTTGCTCCCTTGCCTCACTGTCCCCTGTCCCCCTCTTGTCCCTGGGACCACTGCTCTCGGGCGTCGTCTAGGCTCTGTTCTCTGGGAGGGCTGGTCCACAGCAGAGGTGCAGTGAAGGAGAAAGTTGGGGCTTCCCTCGTGACACTAGCCACCAATCCTAGCTTACCTTCTGGTCATCTGTATCCTCCTACTCTGGGCTTATTTAAAAGGTTTGCAGACGTTTTCCTTCACAACTATTGCTGCTAAATCACACACACACACACACACGTAAACAAGTGATTCTAAGGACGTTCTTTCCCTGTACAAGTACACGGTAAAGAAAGTGGTGGTGACAACTTGAATTACAGGTGGGGTAAGGAAGGGTCTGCCTTCTCAGGCCTTTCCTTTGGTGCCTCAGCCTCACTGAGCCCTCATGCCTTACCCTCCACACCTCAGGGATAGCCACCTCTACATAAAAGCACCCCACACTTAAATTCCAGCCCCCCCCAACATACCCCTTTATCCTCAAATCTAGGACCTCGAAGCAGCTCTTTTCTTCCAGGCATTTCTTTTCCTGATGTTTAAGTGTAACCTTCCCGTCCATTATCTTTAGGTTCTATAAACTAGAGGTCAACTCAGGGTCCTGAAGGGTCACTGAGCCTCACTCAGGTGGATTCTCATCCTGGCTCTGCCACCAGCTGTCCAGGTGATCCCGGGCCAGCTGAGTGACTTCTCTGGGCCTCAGTTTCCACATCTGCCCCCTAGGCCACTTTCCAGCTCACACTCTTCTGCGAGTGTAACTCCCCGCTCATGAAAAAGCCACCACTAGAGGAGAACTCCCAAGTTTGGGGTTCATTATAATGGTCCGTTGTTCCTATTTCAAAAGTAAAGCAGCCAGAGGGGACAAAAAGAAATGTAAAACCGGAGAACATGTCTCATAAATTCCCAAAATGACCACGGACAATAAAACAGGCAGAATGTGACCCCTATTCTCACATGCACGCACGCACGCACGTGGGTTTTTGTTGTGAATATAACGTCACGTGGTTAATAGTCTGAGCTAAGTACTGCCACACGACACTTCCATTAATAATGATTCCAAGTCTCAGCTCTACCTGGATCAGCTCTGCAACCCAGGGCAACTTGGCTCCTCACTTTCCTTAGTTGTAAAAGTTAGAACTGGATCTCTTCCAACTCTAATAATAAAGGATTTTTTAGACTCCTTTACAACTCAGTTATTTCATTTGTACCCCCACAATGATCATTATTTATAGTAGGAAATTTCAGTGCCGTGTTATAAATAAGCAACCAAAGTGCAGAGATTAAATAACTGTCCCAAGGTGACACCCAGGCATTGACTCTTGGGTTTTCTAGCCTCACACCTAGGCAGTAAGTCTTTTTAGAAAATATTTTTTCATCATTTTATTTTGCAGATTTTTAAACATAGGCAAATGTGAAAAAATAGTACAATTCCGTTCCCTTAGATTCACCAATTGTTAGTATGTTGCGATGTCTTACCTTTCTATTAAGTCTTTGCTAAACCACTTGAAAGCAAATTGCTGACATCCTGACACCACATAGCCACAAAACCATGTCTCACCCAAGAAACCCAACATTAATGATGTAATCGACTAAGCAGTCTATATGTGAATTTCCTCATGATCCCAAATCTACCTGCCCCTGTAGCTCTTCCCCATGGATGCAGGTGCCAATCCATGGTCATCACTACATCTGGTCACCATGTCCCCTTTAATCCAGAACAAGCCCCCACCCACCCCCTTTCTTTCTTGATGTCAACACCTTTGAAGAGTCCAGACGAGCTGCCCCACCACTGTTTTACTTGGTTGGTTCATCATAATTGGGCAACTTACTAACCAGTGAATACTGGGAGCACAAGTTCACAAAAAGTGACACAAATACTGTCTTCTCAACTACATTCTCCTGCCTCCTGCTACATGTGTGGTCTCTGGAAGAAAGGAGAGGGCAGAAAGGGTGGGCCTGGGCCCCCTGTCACAGGTCACCATGAACCATGTCGCCTTCTGGACTCAGAGGTCCCCGAGCCACACTCTTACCTTCCCTGGAGCCCGGTGGCACATCCTGAGAGCTGCTGTGGGCCTGGAGACACTGGCCACTCCTCAGCCGCTCTATCTCCTGGCTGCTGCTCTCCAACCTCCTGGCCAGGTCCTCGTTCTCTGCCCCCAGCTGCCTCTTCTCCTCTTCCAGGACGGACTTGTCTCGGAGGAGGTTGCTGTAGGCCGTCTCCAGCTCCCTGGTTTGGGCTTCCAGCTGTTCTCGCTCCCTCATCAGGGTGTCTGGCTCCCTTTGTGGTTCCTCCCGGGTCTCTGAGGGCCCAGCCACCTGGCCGGAAGTCAGCCGGTGGAGGAGGCCCTCCAGGGAGCTGAGCCGGGCCTTGGTGGTCTCCAGGTCCGCACGCTGGGCGCTGCTGTCCCTCTGCAGCTCCTGGATGGCTGACGTGGCCTGGCCCTGCTCGGGGCAGCTGGACTCATTGGGGCTGACCACACTGAAGGTGTACTGGCAGCGGCCACTCCGGTCGTTGGCCTTCTGGAGCTGGGCTGTCCTGGCCCCCACACCCCACAGCAGACAGGCCAGGAGCAGCAGCTGGGTAGCTGGCATCTTGGGCCTGTAGCTGCAGCACCGAGAAGCCCTCACTGCAGAGGCCGGGCGAGGCTCTCCCTGGAAAGTTCTCCTCTGCAGCAAGGTGTCTGGATGGGTGGCCCTGCTGGTTCATATATACCAGGGAGCCAGCCCTGTGTGGGGGAGGGGGAGGTGGCCACGTGGGGCCGGGTGGGGCCATGCACTGGGGGTTGTTTTCACACTGCCAGCAAAACTCTTAGAAAATGACCTTCCAGAAGTCTGGTTTGAATTTCTTTTTTAAAAAATGCCTCACTTTACACTTACACCCCACATCCTTGTGATAGTCCCCAACCAGTTTTACATGCATACCTCATCCAGCATGACTGCTCATGTGCCCATTTCAATAAGGATTTATTTCCAACTTGTATTTCAATGTACTCTGCAAACTTTATTGAGAACCCACTGTGTGTCAGGCACTGTGCTAGGAACTGGGGATACAGACACATAAGGTGCAGTTCCTGTGTCCCTGTAGCAGTGACAGAGACAATAGCAAGCCAAAACACAAGGACAGCAGGTCACCAGGATTCAGAGAGCAGTAGAAGCAGCTAGAAGCAGAAATGTTTCCCTTTAAAATAGGTGTTCATGTATCTTTGGGAGAATTCTCTAATTCCAGTTTTGCATGACAAGCACCAACGTCAATGTTAGTCCCTACTGTTTGTGTGCATGCATGTGTGAGTGTGTGTATGAGTGTGTGTGCACATGCACGCACATGTACATGCACACACACGCAAGTGCCATAAGCCTCACTGATAAAATCAGTCCCAGGAAGATGTTTTAAAATGTATAAAATACATAGGGTTACAAAAAATTATATTGTAATACTATTATCAAAATACTTAAAAATTTTGAAATATATCTGTTCTTTATTAACACATTAATAAACAGGTTTAGCTGGGGGAGTGGGAGTCTGATTTCAAAGCAGCTTTGAGTGTAAATGCTATCACGTGGTGTCTGCCAGCACTGTGCTAGAATGTGAAATGTCTGCTTTCTATCTGTGGTGACCAGTTGTAGTCACTGCTAATATAACTTTAGGTTTCAGCTATATCCATAATGGAATGAAATATTAAACCTAAATTCTAGTTAGAAGCCATAAAAATAGAGATGTATTCTTTTTCCCATGCAAATTTATAGGCTTTCTGGACTCTAGGTTAATAATCTCTGTTTTACACGAATAAACCTAAAAATAGAGAGAAAAAATAAATAAACAAATTTTTAAAAACTCCACCAAATATGCCAAGAGGAGGTTCACACAAATCAGAACGCATGACGTATCTTTATTGGTACCTCTTAAAATAACATTCACATTTGAGCAAATTTAGGCTGTTTGATACCAATAACATCTTCAATATTTGTGAAGTAAATATGTCAGATGTGCCCCAGCTGACTCACATTTTGCTCTAAACATTCTATTCTAATTTGATTGGTTCTAAAGTCAGACGTGAACTTGAGACATTTACAAGTGGGTGTCTGTTTACTGCTGACTAAACGGTACTATTCTCAGTTTCTGAATCAGATAATAAACATTACCGAAATGATTGGGGGGAAAAAGAACCCCTTATCATCAGCAAGAAGTGGTTCGAATCTGTTTGGCTCTACTCTTAGAAAAGTTTCTGTCAAAACGACCAAGGTGGGTCCTGTGCTGCCAACTCCACGGAGGAAAAGCACCCCGATAAAGCAGGGGTTTCACTACTTCTGTTTGCTCAGGTGACCCTGCTTGTCCAGGAAGAACACAGGACTAGAATTCAGGTCTTCTGTTTCCCTAGAACTGATTTCCTTCCCACAATCCCACACTGATTCGTGGGACACAGGAGCATACATCTGTGACTCCTGTGACTTTTCAGTCGGTTTTCACTGCCCTGTAATGAATCTTCTCTTCCTTTATCTCCCCTAAGCTGCAGGCCGGTCAGCGTGCAGCTGCGCGGGCGCTGGTCACAGGGAAGAGTTTAACAACCCTCAGCATTTCCGCTTGGTCCAACCCAGTTTTTGAAAGCTCCCACCAGCCCTTCTCAGTGTCCCTACGGTTCCTGGCAAACGCCATTGTACACGCTCAGGGGAAGAAAATGTGGCTTTCCTCAGTCAGTGGTTCTTCCCCATGGGGCCTGGCATGATAAGAACTGCTGCCCTCCCATCTGCCTCCTCTGAGCACCCCCCAATACCTCAGCTGCTTGAGCCCTGCATGCTGCACCCTCAGCATCTCCCTCCCAAAGCCTTCACAGAACACTAGAGCCACAGGGCACTTACAGACAAAAACATGGAGGCCCAGAGAAGGAGAGGGACTTGCCCAGGGTCACACAGCCAGTGCATGGCAGATCCAGAAAGCGGAGGTCTCCCGATCCCAAGGTTTTCTATCGTCTGGCATTAGCCAAGTCCAGCCAAGCGCCCAGTAGTTGCCCAGAGTACATGCGAGCCCCAGGTCACTTCTTCCAGGAACCCACACTCTGGGAAATGAGCTAGCTTCTTATATTCTCATTAAATGAAGGCCTTTCAGTGAAGGACACCTCTGCACACCCTGGGGCTGTTGCAGTGATTCTGTGAAAATGCATCCTTTCATGAAACAGAACTACACATTCTCCCCAAAGCAGAGACACAGGAAACGCCCAGGCCCGGAGCAGCAGTAAACATCTGCTCGGCCTCGGCCTGCTCTCCTCACCTTCCTGCAGCCCCGCGCTCCCGGGGCCAGGCCCGGCTCTCCGCGGGCCCCGCCTCCTGGAATTCTCCGGGGCGTGGAGACCCCTTTCCCTCCGAGGAAACTCCAGATTGGCTGCAGACCTTGTTCCGTCTCCATTTCCTCTCTGGAGACCGGAGCCAGGGAGGCTCCCAGCCGCCAGGAAGACGCTTCTGGGGAGTGAGTGCCGCCAAGTGCAGGGTTAGGCTTGTTGGAGTGCAAGGAGCTGCCGGGCCCTCCGGGGCACGATGGAGGCAGCAGGGGGCGCTGCGGAGCGGCACCGTTAGGGTGCATCAGTCAGTGCGGCGCCAGGCTGTTTTATTCTGTTGGGGCTAACGCAGGTTGGCTACTGGTTTTCTTGGGCAGTTCTTCCATGAGAAACTGTCACCCCCATGAAGGCAGGGCTGTGGCGGCCTTGCTCAACCTTTTGTCCCCAGGCTCTGGCAGCGATAAATGCTCTATAAATTTCCAGTGGATGCATGGATGGATACATAATTCAAGCAGAAATAGAACACGAAAGAGCCCTGAGGAATGAGGACAGAGCCTGCGGTGGCACTGTCTTCTGGGTCGGCCTGGAGACTCTGGGCACCTCCCTGGTGTCTGGTGGCAGGGCCTTACCAGCTGGAGGGGAAACCTTGGCTGAGGGCATTCTCACCTCTCCCAAATGCACATTATAGCCCCCAATGAGATGATGATGATGATTTGGTTGGTTCCCTGAGCGGAGCTCGAACCCAGGACACAGTGGTGACAGCGCTGAGGCCTAGCCACTACACCACCAGGGAACTCCCAAGTGAGATTATTTATGGATGCCTTTGTTTCACAATGGATAAGGAGGCTTAGTGATAATCATGATGAATCACATGGCAACTTAATAGCATGAAAATGAGGACCAGGGTAGGGACGACTGAGAAGAAGCTGTTCTGAACTGGGGAGTTCATGGTCCCATTCCTCACCCTGCCGTGTTCATGGGTTTTCTTGCCAGTTCATTATTCAGATGATGCATTATTAAGCATCTACTATGTGCTAAGGGCTGTGGAGCGTACACAAATGTGTAAGACACAGATGTCACCTGCACGGAGTTCTAAAGCTGTGACAGTGGGTGAGCCCATACAAGAAATGTAAGTGTTGGAGAAGCTTGTGAGTGGGAGGTCTCCTTTATGAAAGGAAAATGCTTCCAGGGGAGGTGGAATTTGTAATGGGACCTAATGAGGTGACATGTGAACAATGGCTGGGACGTGCGGGTTGTTGACTTGGTCTGCCTGGGTTCTTTGCATTTAGGTTGTGTCTAATGATGAGGCCTGCAGATCATTTTCAGATTAAACACATCTGTTTCCTTTGTGGCTTCTTCCTGCCACCCTTTGGCCCAGAGCATCAGGAAGGGGGTGGTCTTAAGCCAGAGAGCTCTGCACAGTCTCTTCCATGAAGTGCTGGTCCAGCTGGGAGCTGGTCTTGGGCACTGGGGCATCCTCTTCCTGCCCTGAGAGAGAGAAGGGCAGGACCCGGCAGTGCTGTCACATATTGGAACCCGGGAGCATGTCCCTGCATGGAGAGGAAAGCTTTTATAGTGACAGCCTTCCCAGCAGAGTCCAGAGAGCTCCAAATGTCATGCTAGCACCTAACTAAAACCACACCACACTCAGATCAGCACAGTAACACTGCTAGCAATTTTTGGCCTATAGATTCTATACCACTAGTCCCATCAACAGCCCATCATGTCACATTATATGGCTTGGGTAGCTGATTTTCTCCCAGCTATGGATGGGTAGGATTTCCACAGGTATTCAAGGGGATGTGGAGATATGGGGAAAAAAAAGCACACAAAGAAAAAGTGAGATCCATTCAAAAGACCGAACAATAGCCCAGTTTGAAAGAGCATCAGGGCTGCATCCCGAGGTCCATGGTAGATCGGCGGGAGGGCCCGCGTCGGGACAGGGATTTCGGATTTCTAACCTGTCCGCAGCTGGCCTAACTGAACAAAATTGTTACCGGGGTCCAAACTGATTATGCAGCACGTACTATAGGTCCTTCATTAATGGGAACTCAAGCGACCGATGCTCTCAAGCAACTGGCAAAAAAATCTAGGAAACAATACTACGTTTATCAGGCAACTACCAATGCCCATGGGTGCTGGTTAACTGAGAGCCTACTGCATCTATTTTATACTTAAAATGATTAACGTGAGTTCTCTTTTGAGAGTTTTTTTGTTTGTTGTTTTTTTTTTATGTGGGTAGTTCCCTGGCTGGGAATCGAACCCAGGCCGCAGCGTTGACAGCGCGGAAGCCTTAGCCCCTACACCACCAGGGAGCTCCTTGGGATTTCTTGAAGGGGTGCCTTAGGAAAACTGGACTTACTAACGGGTCTTAGCGTCCCTGCCACAGTCTGTCTTGATTTGAATACACTCAGGTTCCAAGTGACTTTTAATTTTCTTTTGTTTTACTCTCTGTTCTTTCATCTTTTCCTTAAAGACATTCTCAGTCTATGCAACTGTGTGGGTCTCTTGATACAGACAAGGAGATGCTGTGAACGAGTCCAACCACTTAACCTCTGATAGTAAAGCCTACTCAGGCCCCATTTGCTTCCTGCATTTGGAAAATTTGGGTTTTGCTGTTATTTTTACATTTTCCACAAGCGTGACCTTCCTGGGCTCACCTCCCATAGTGGTGCTATCTGGGATTTTTTCTTTTTTTTTTTCTAAAAGTAATAATCCACATTGGGATCTGGTCAGATCGTGCTTTGCATTTTCCTCATTTTTTCCCTCCAAGTTCACATGGAAATCCCTTCCTCGGGAGCAGACACACCTAATGATCAATTTGTAAATGTCTTTTTGAGCTGTTCTCCTTATTCAGTGGCCTGTGGTTCTCATCATTTTCTCCTAAAATTAAAAACAAGGGAAATGTGCATTTTTCCATCCTTCTTTGCACTCCTGGAATTTTCACTTCGGCAAGTGCCATAGGGCGACCATAGCCTGGTTACTTAGCTCCTCCCTGATGGACTTACCTCATGGGCACTGGTGCTTCCGGAAGCTTCTGTCAGGGGCAAGGTGGACCACTAAACAGCAGGTCGCTTTCCTAGAGCTGGCTGTTCTTTGTTTCCCTGCTAAAGACATATCTCTGAATGAGGCCAGAGTGTTCACAGGACACTTTCCTGTACTTCTTCTCACTTAACCCTCTCACATACAGGCACTCCTCACTTAACGACCCACTTCCCTTCCTAAGACTAGGTTGTTGAGTGCATTGATCAATAAGCAAGGAGCACAACGGTGGATGTCTTGTAGTGTGTCATGGTGTCACAGGGTATGTATTTTTCAATAGATACTCCGTGTGACACCCCACTTATAAATGAAATACAAAGTCTCATGTGATTACGAAAGCTTCGTGTAGTGAATACTAACGACTGCAGGAATGAGACAAAGACCGAGAAAGGGGATTCCCCACACTGGAGAACGGGTCACAAGTCTGAGCAGTCATTAAACGGGTGGGTCATTAAGTGAGGAGTGGCTGTCACTCTGAGGCAAACCAGGCAAAGCTCATTATTCCGCCTTTACAAATGAAAAAACTGTGGGTCAGAGCAACTGATTTATTCCAGGCCATAGAGCTGGTAAATGGGACCTGGACACTAGACATTCCCCCTCCATCCAGTTTCTAAATTTCATGCTATTGCAGGGAACCCTCACAAACGAAATTTAGAAGGCTCTTTACGTGTTTCTCCTCCACCCAATCTATTAACTGGTGATGGGGTTCAGGGCAGGATGCCCCACCGTGGGCCATTTTGGCATGTGGATTACTTCAAGCTGAAGACCATCAGGGCACTACTCAAAAAGAGCTTTTAGCATCTCCTTTAACTGCCCCGAGGAATTTAGAGAGGGGTCCTGCACCAGGAAGAGCTCTTGCCGAGATAACTTGGTACATCAGGGCTTTATCTGCATGGCAGGCAGGCGTGTTTACTCAGCATTTGCTCTTTGCATCTTCCTGTGAATTGTCGTTGCAGTCCCAGACCCCTGACCCCTTCTCCTCAGCTCAGGATGGCATATAAGCCTCAACTGCCTGACTGTTGGGGGGCCTCTGGCGTTTGTGTGGGGCTCCCACACACATGGAATTTCTCCTATGAATCTGTCTCATGTCAGTTTATTAGGCCAGCCACAGAACCGAGAAGGGAAGAAGGGAAAAGCGTTTCTCCCCAACACCAGCAACTTAAAGACTAGCAACTAGATTTTCCCAAACACACGTGGGCACATCTGCTTCAGGGTTGCCCCCCAGTGGGGTGGGGTTACGTGTCCTACACGGTGCGGGACAGGAGTGGAAATGAGGAGCAGGCGCTGTGTGGCCGGTGATGTCCCTGGGGACTCCTGGGCTAACCTCAGGGCAACCCGAGACTCGCTGTCTAAATCTTCCTCAGGTCGGGCACAGACATTCTCCTGTCTTGGTTTCCAACTATAGATTCTCATTCAAGTTTCCTCGAGGAAAAAGGAAGACGTGTGCGTAGAGGGGGAAGGGAGCCGAATAGGATGCGTGTTCGAAACCGAAGCTGAAACTGGCCTTCAGGAGCTCATGGTTCTCCAGGCCTCTGGGGAGCGAGGAAGTCTCCGCTTCTCGACATGTCAGCTCTGTCCGCCACTTGACCGGTATCTTTCTGCTGACTGGAGCTTTAGCCTGGTCCCTTTCGGTCCCCCCAGACCCAGCCTACCTCCCAGCCGGTGGCCTGTCAGCTCTGCTAATGGACTCAGCCCCTGTTTCCCAAGCCACATTCCTGACAGTGGTTTGGCTGAGCTCCTTTTGCCAAGCCGGCCACACCTGTCAGGTGGTCCAGTAGCCAACTGAAGTCCTATTCTTGGGATGGAGACTCAGCCTTAATCCGTTGCATTCTGTCTCCTGGAGCGGGTGGAGAAGCCAATCGGAATGAGAAAGCCTACGGCCCTCAGAGTGGGGTGTGGGAGGGCAAGAGGTCATCAGCGACTCTCGTTCAGGCCCCCACATAAGCCCTTCCTTACCAGGTTTAGGCGATGCTTCTTACATGGTGGGAAAACTGGGGGACATTCCAATAACTTCTAGGGCTTTCTGTGTGCCCGGCAGTGTGTTAGGCATGCGAGAGAGGCTTCAAAGTTTGTTGGTAATGGTTGTGGGGGAGGAGCAGGCTGAGGGGACAATGGAGACAACTTCTGGATGACCTGGCCTTCCCTTGTCACCCACACATAGAAAAGAAAGAAAAATCGTGTGCACGGTGGCCATACAGCAACAACACAGGCAGCAGGGATGTTTATGGGTTTTTCCGGGACCCCACTTACTATTTACACTTTTTATGGGACAGTGCTTCTCATGGCTTGTATTAAAGGAGAAAAACATACTTTTAAAAATGCACTCAAAGACTATGTTGGGGGACAATGGGAGAGGTAAAGATGAACACTTATTCTGAGTGGGTGGGAGCTAGAGCCCGCAGCCTTGTTGCCAGGCGTCCGCGGGGCATGTGGACTTCCTCGGTCTGTACGTATTCCAAGCCCACCGCGAGCGTGTGTGAAACGTTTTGATATTTACAATAGCTTCTCATACACCCAAAAGTTTATAAATTACTGGTAGAGCACGAACTCACTGTGATCTGTGGTGTGGAGTCAAGGCTACTCTGGGGCCAATGCTGATTAAACGGTTGAGCCTCCCGATGGGAAGCACTCACATTGCAGATTGTGGATGTATTTCCAGCCCAGCAAGTTCCCCCAAAGCTCTCCGTACCCCAGGCTGTTGTTCCACAAAATCCAGCCAGCCTGTCCAATCACTGTCCTGTTAGTACTAGCACGACTGAATAAAAAAGGTAAACCTGCTAAAAACAAAAACAAACAAATAAACAAAACCCAAGAACGTAGTGCAGCCAACATTAACTATAACCAAGTTTTTAAAATAATCACATCCCTTTTATCATTGCAGCATTTTTTAAAAAATGAATTCTGCACTCTTTCTGGGATCTTGCTTCACTCTTGTGGCAGCAACACTGGCACTGCCGGGGTCCCCAGCACCCCTCTGGGTATGCCACCTCTGTCTTCGCAGGGTTCTTTACTTCCCCCTGCCCATACTTGTGTGTGCCCCAGTGCTCTTTCTGCACATCCCTACTGTGATATTGTGATTTCTAAGGAGTATATATTTGGTCATTCAGATGGCCATGTGATTAGAGAGTTGGAATTTTCTGCCCCCCACCCCCTCCAGGGAGGGAAGAGGACCTGGAGGTCGAATCCATTTTCAGTGGCCAAGATTTACTCCATCGTGACTATGGAATGAAGCCTCTATTAAAAACCAAGGGGATGGGGTTCCAAGAGCTGGTGAACAGGTGGGGCTTTGGGGAGAGTGGTGCCCACAGAGGGCATGGGAGCTCTGTACCCCGTCCCCACACCTTGCCCTGTGCTGTTCCTGAGTTATAGCCTCTTATAATGAACCAGGAATGTAGTAAGTAAAATTCTCTGAGTTCTGTGAGCCACTGTAGCAAAGTAATTGAACCTGAAGAGGGGGTCTTGGGAACCTCCAATCTGCAGCAGGTCAGATGGAAGTGCAGGTAACAGCCTGGGCTTGCCCCTGGCATCTGATATTGTAGGGAGAAGCAGGGGACTGAACCCTTCACTTGAGGGTCAATGGTGTCAAAACTGAGTTGAATTCTTAGACGCCCTGCTGGAGTCTGAGAATTGTCTGTTGGAGTCTGAGAACCCCAACCCCAACCCCAACCCCCCCGAACAATGGAAATTTGTCTCAGTATATCCAGAAGACTGAGCTCTCTCACAGTTGCTTGGTGAGCTCATCTGTGGTAGCCAACCCCCAAGATGGCCCTCAAACATTCTGCTTCCTGGTATTCAGCTTGATTGCAAGTTCAAGTGCACTTTATATATTTAGGACATACTTATTTCTCACCATGCACTGAGTGTCTACTTTACGTGCGTCATCTGTTTTGATCTCGCTGTGGTCCTGCAAAGCAGACATTTCCATCCCCAACTTAATGCTGAGAAAGTTGAGGTTCAGAGATGACAAACACGTTGCTCGAGGTCACACGCCTAGAAAGTTGTGGAGCCAGGATTCAGACAGACAGACGACCTTCTGGCTCCCCTTCTCACTCTTCTTCTGTGCCACGTGCCTGTCTTGCTCCAGGACTTGACCTTGGGCTGTGGTCTATTCTTTTAAGATGAAAAAACTTCATGTGTTTACATGGTAAAGGGAAAGAGCCAACAGAGCAGACATGTAAGCACTAATGATAAGAACAGCTGACATTTATTAAGCACATCCATGTGCCAGTAGCCGTGCTAAGCCCTGTAGCAGGATTGATTACATCACTAGTCTTTCATAACACACTTATAAAACTGGTACTGTTACAATCATAACACACTTCTAAAGTAGGTTCTGATCGTTTACAGATGAGAGAAGTGAGGCTTTGTCCAAGATCACCCAGTGAGGGTGATTTCAGTCCAGGAGGGGCTGTACTTAGGAATGCAGAGAGAGCTGTCTTCCCTGGTGTGAGGCCACGCTTCTGGTTAAGGAGCTCCTAGCAAATGCCGGGGGCTTTACTTACACTCATTATGATGCCTGTGGTCTCCCCCAGGGCAGGTTTGTATGTCTCCCCATTTTAGAAGTGAGAACAGTGAGAACACTGAGCCTGCATCTTCATCGTTTCTCTTAAGTACTCCACCATGCGTTCTGATGACGTGGGTCCTGCAGCCTCAGGTCACGCCCAGCATTTGTTTCCAACACTTCCTATCTAGTAAACAGGAGTGGGCATTCCAGCTCGGGAAGTGATGCTCCTGAGGGCCGAACCTTAGGATTTTTGGCTGTACCCGCCTCTCAAGAGCTTGGACTCAGCTCTCTGACTGATTCAATACTGACAACCATACCTCTGCTTTTGGATGGGGAAACACTCCTACTTTTAATGATACGAGCATGGTACTGTTTACAATACCCATTTCACTAAATAAGGCAACTGATGTTTAAAAATTGCAATGCATGGTATATTTCTGCATTTTCTAAAATAATTTTTTAGAATAAAAATTTTTATAATTGTAAAAATTTCCTGAAAATAATCAATCAGGAGTAAATAACTGAAGAAATGTTGAAAGAGGGTAGAAAATGTAATATAAATTCTTGGTGAATGAGAAGCTTGGAGAGGCGAAAAGATCACAAGCAGAAAGACAGTCAGCATGTTAATACTTTCACATTTAATCGACCAGCAAATGGTACCTGAACTGTGTATGTTGGTTCCCATGCTCCAAAGCCTATCGCATACACCTCACTTGCCCTGGACAACAGGTGGCGATTAGTGAGGAATGCTTTCGTCTACAGAAACAGGAAGTCTGGCTTAACTACAGGGAGGTTGTTTTTCCCATTTAACGAGCTGGCGCTCTGGAACAGGGTGGGGGCCCAGCAGTGCCATCAGGACCCAGGCTCCTCTGACCTTCCCCGTCAGTCACCATCCTGATGCTGGCTTCTCACCTCCTGGTTGCAAGACAGCTGCCTCAGGGCGTCACATCTGTGTTGGAAGCCAGGAGGGGAGGAACCCCAGGGACGCCTTTGCTTATATTAGAAAAGCAGCAAAAACTTTCCTATCAGTCCTTTCTTTCCTTGGCCCGTGTGGTGTCACTTGGCCATCCTAGCTGCAAAGGAGAGTGGGAAAGCACCTGTTGAGCATTTTCAGCCTGTCTGTAGAGGAGGTGAGCAAGAGCAAAGCATTGGGCCTGGATGTCTGGTTAACCAACGAAGCATGTGGGCCCCGTACTGTTATTAATACTTTCACCTCCAGCTTACAGAGAGAATGCCAGTGTGTATCACCGCCAGTCGGTCACAAAAAGGCAGAGCTGAGCACAAACTCGGGTCCCCTGATTCCAGCACTTGTGTTATCTGCACTGTAGACTCAGCCAGTCTAAACTGAGCTACAGGAAAGCATATGCTAGGGAGAGGCCAGCTCTCAAAACCGGTGACAATGAAGATATATTCTAAATGACGAGTTTTTAAACCAGTAGCTTTAGGTCAATATATCACATGGTATCTTTATCATTGTTGTTCAATAAACATTTATTTTTAAAAGTGTGTATAACAATTAAGCTTTAGGAATATTGATTGAAGCAATATTTATAATGACAGTACACTGCAGGGAGACCCTTAAGTTTTTTACAAGAGGGAATTGTTGAAAAAAAGTACATACCATAAAACAGGATAGTCAGAAATAGTTTCAGAAGAATATTAATATATACAATATTTTATTAAAATAAGTTACAAAACTGTACATACAATGTGACCCTGAGTTTGTAATATATATTATATATATGAAAATTAGATATAAATATAGCAAAATATCCATGATTATATTTAGGTGATGAGAATATGTGATATTTTGGTTTTCATCTTTGCATTTGTTGCAGTCTAATTTAATTTTTTTTTTTTTTTTTTTTTTGCTTTTTGGTATGTGGGTAGCTTCCTGGCTGGGAATCGAACCCAGGCCGCAATGCTGACAGCGCCAGCGCCGAAGCCTTAACCCACTACACCATCAGGGAACTCCCTATAATTTAATTTTTAAAAGGTTTATTAAAGTCTGCTTTACATACAGTAAAATTCACCCTTTTTAGGTATGTGAGTTTTGACAAATGTATACAGTTATGTACCCACCACTACAATTCAAATACAGAATATTTTCTATACCACAAAATGTTTCCTTGTGCCCGTTTGAGGTTAATCCCTTCCTCTTTCTCACTGGCCCTTGGCAACCACTGATCTGATTTCTGTTCCTATAGTTTTGCCTTTTCAAGAAAGTCAAAAAAAAAAAAAAAAAAAAAAAAAAAGAAAGTCAGATACGTGAAAATATGTAAGAGACAGCCTTTTGCTTCTGGCTTCCATGAATGAGTATACATGCTTTTGAGAAGATCCATATTGTTGGACTCTGGATCAGTACTTCATTCCTTTTTATCACTGAGTAGTGGTTCATAGTATGGATGTACCATAATGCGTCTATCCTACCAGTTGGTAGACACTTGTTGTTTTCCATTTTGGACTAACAGTAATAATGTATTAGTTTACTAGGGCTGCCAGAACAAAGTAACACAAACTGTGTGACTTTAAAAACAGAAATGTATTGTCTAACAGAAAAAAAAATGACGAGAGCAAAAAAACAAATCCTTCAGCAACTCAAGGAAATAAATTGGAGTTTGAGCTTGTCTCCGGAAGAGTCTCCCGAGACATTGAAACTGCCTTGCCCAGATCTGTGGGCTGAGTTGATGCTGAGTGGCCAAGAAACCCCCAAGGTGAGAAGGAATTTAAAAACTAATCTCTGATAATACTCCTGGAATGTTTGGCAGAAATGATATAAAACTGGAAAGGAACTTCTACGGGGTTCCCACAGGAAAAAAGGACCCTACTAAAGATAATTTACCACTAAAAGTGATAAAATAAAGCAGAGACCACTTGACCCAGCACAGATATCCACGTGGGTTGTGTGTGGCACACAGCGGGATACATGGACTATGATGAGAAGGGAGCCCCTGGAAGTGTGAGTTGTGGTGGCCCCCCAAATCATCTACCATGGAGGTAACCAGCAGGCGCTGCAACACGGAACTTCCCATTATCGTCTCAACAACAATATGAAAGAGATCATGAAACAGGCATTGTAAAAATAATCGAAGACTTGAAAGACTTGGAATCCTAAGACAGTAACAAATACTATTAAAAAAAACAGGCAGGTTTGAAAAATAAATATAACTTCTAAAAAATGACAAATATAGTCACACTAAAAACTCCAATATCTAGGTGAAACAGCCATCAGATGTAGATGCAAAAGCTGATGAGCTGAAGGATAAACAGAAAGATAGGCCCGGTTTGCACCACCGGGAAATCAAGAGATTGAAAATATGACAGAAATTTAGGGGCTTGGGGGAGGGAAATTTCACATGTTCTTTTATGATGTGGCTCCTTAGCAGTGTTTTCTAGAAAGAAAAGAGACTATTACAAGGCAGAAAAGTCTTTAGTTTTCTCCGTTTGAGGAATGAAAAGAGAAAATCACAGAGAAAAGCCTGAGGAAGAGATCTGGGTGCAGGAATACCAGATGGGACCGATGACAGGCTCTTCTATTAGAGAATAGTTATCACAGGGTGACTCACGGAGGGTGAGGAACATAATTGCTGTGGAGACAGAGGTAGGACAGACAGAAGCTCTTTAGGCATCTGATACCCAAACTCTACATGGAAGAAGTCTGAAAAACATCTTTTTGGGAGAATGGAAGAAATATCAGTGAACTGGTGAGACTTAAGGTTTGAGTTTAATGGGAGAAGAGGGCCTAACTCGTACCTTGGTGAATGTTTCTTTAACTCTCATCCCAAATATTTATTTATATCAAGCAAAAGAGTTACAGGGCGGGAGGGCAGGAAAGTTATGTTCATATTTATGGTTTCTGTTGCTAAATCATCCTGATTATTTCAGTCACATCTGGAGCAAGTTTACAATTGAGGGCCACGGCCAAATACAAGGATCCAGTATTTACTTGGAAATAGCAACTACCAGCACAAGCAGAATGCCAAGAAGGAAATTAGCAGTCCCTTAGAGCTGACTTGTCCCTCCAAGTAATACACTACAACAAGTATCTGATGACAATATCCTCTCAGAGAGAAGATAAACTGCTGGTGAGTGGATGCGGGCCGGCGGCCGGAGGCCTCGCAGAGGCCTGTTTACAGAAACAGGGCCCGGCCGGCAGCTTTTGGAAATCCTCACGCAACCGTGGCCTTCGACCAGCCCTTCTTGTAAGAAAATTAGGAAGGACGAAATCATGCCAAATTTGAAAAGTACATCGGTAGAAAACTTTAGCCGCCTGCTTCTGGGAAAGTTATTTTTTCCTCCCCTGACCTCCCCCCCCCCCCCCCCCCACCTAGGAGGGCACTCTGTTCAGAATTTGAGACCTGCCGGCCAAGTTTCTGGGATAAACAAGGCGTTGGCGCTAGCATGGGTCCCGTCGCGAACTTTGATTTAGTTTGGAAGTAAGGGTGAAGGGCGAGGAAGAGGAGTTCTTAAATAAGAGGAAATACGGACTTTAAAAATAAACCAGGAGGTCTGAAAGCCCGGGGTTTGTTCCTGGCACCCCAGAGCTGGCTGCAGACCTGAGGAAAGCTCCTGCGAGAGCCACCGGAAGGGGCAGTGGGGCCGTGTTAGAAGACGGTCCACTTTTGGGGGAGCAGGGTAGTATAAACCTTGGGGGGTTTGCTTAAGCTTTGTAGGAAAGCCAGGGGAAACCTGCTACGACTTGAGATCGTGCTGCCTTGGATGACATGGAAGGAAACAAAGACGAACTCTGGCCATGTTGATGTTGGCGGCTGTTTGTTGGACACAGAGGGTTTTAAAACTGTTTCTGTCAAATCCACCTTGCAATGCTGAAGAGGCCGCCTAATTCAAGAAAAGTAAGATTAGAAAGAAGCGTTTTCCCTCAAAGGAGAAAAAGCAGGTTCAGTTGAGCACTCGCCAGCAAGATTGAAGGCTAAAGGGAAAAAGTTGCAAAACAATGGTATTTTTCCAGTTTGCTTATAAAAGGAGCCATTGTTCACTGGGCTGGTACCATTTTTTTCTCATTAAGAAAATCATATATTTTAGAATGCTAAAGAGGCTACTTTGGCTCTTTATGAAGATATAAAACACTTTGACTTGTTTTAAATACTTTGAGACACAGCTCTGATGATTGCAGCAAGGTGTGAAAATTAATGCTGTTTTTAAAATTGTATAACGTGATGCAGAAGAGTCGATGGTAACCCAGGTTTTTTTTATGGTCAATGTTCCCAAACCCTATAAAAGATTAGTTTATCTCAGGGTTTATGAACCTCAGCACTCTTGACATTTTGAGTCACCTTGAAATGGGAGACTCTTTTGTGTATTCTAGAACATTCAGCAGCACCCCTGACCTCCCCCAACTGGGTACAAATAACATCCCCTCACTCCAAGCTATGACAACCAAAAATGCCCCCAGATAGTGACACGTGTCCTAGGGGGATTGCAAAATCACCCCCAGCTGTGAATCACTGGTTTATTTTCCTATTGTGAAGATTTGCTTTCTAATTATAGTAAAAACAGAGTAAGCTTATTTGTTTTATTGATAGCCACTACAGTAGACATGCGACAGAGTAACGTGTTGAGATGATGCATTAAAGTATGTAGACTGCACCTGCTTTAAGTGCTTAAAAATGCTGGTGATGATCATGATGGCTCCAGAGAAGACCAAAAGAGAGAGGGAGGGGACGAGGAGAGTGAGAAGAGAATGGGGACAGAGCCGCTGCCACACTTCCCATGCTTGGAAGTGCCCGTAGCTGTCTGATTCTCACTTGGCGCTAGGTCAGGGGCTGGGGACAGGAAGGCAGGGTGAAGAGTGGAGCAGTCAGGCACAGTAAAAGGACTTGGGGAGTTTTTCATCAAAAGATGGGTTTTTCTTGTTACAGTGATCTCTGCAGCTGAATCCCTTTACACGCAGGGCATTTTCTGGTCCCGATTAATAATGATTTAGTTTTGTGGAAAAATACACACGCATAGGCAATTAGGATTAATTTCCAGGACAGAGAAAGTGGATGTCGTGTTATTCACTGACTGAGTAAAGCTTTCAACTTCCTTCTATTACATTTAGATTTCTTGAAATCCATGCCTATTTTGATACAGATTCAAAACAACAACAAATACCAGGAACTGGAGGTAAGGCACTCAGTAAATGTGAATTGCATGCACTTTGTTTGACTTTCCTGCAGTGAACACCAACAAGGACCTCCTAAGGCAGAGCTCCTGTGCGGTTAAAGAGAGGACACAAGACACCAAACATCTGCACGTGAGGGAAGCTGTTAGGGCAGGACCAATAACTGGAGACATCTGGCAGACAGAGGGTCGGAGAACCCGTTTTATCAAGCCTGTGGGCTCAGAGGAGTTACAGTCTGCAAAGGCTGAGCCCCTCCCAACAGGCTTTTAGGATACTTATGGGGTTGGGGTGGGGGCTGGCGGATGCAGCAAGGAAGCAGGTTTACAGAGCTAAATGCACCCAGTAGGCACCTGGGGGAAGGAATGTGCGCGGTGGGAGTTCACAGAATTTACATGAAACAGCTTTCCGGAATTTACGTTAAAAAGCATACAGAAATAGCTTTGTCCATAACTTTTTACCTCAAAACTAGTTAAGGGAATAACTGAGTTGGGTTTGACTCAAGTTACCCTCACACGTGACCACCTGTCTTTGTCCGCACAAGCTTCAGGCCGGTCCTGTCCCTCACAGCTGCTCTTCATGAACCGGCATGCTGACACCCAGCAAGCCACGCCAGCCCTGGGAGGTGACGGATGGTCTCCTCAGGCCTCTCACTCTCCTCTCCCTCCTCCTCTGTCCCTCCTCCTTGCTGCATGCTGCCTGGCAGTGGCCTCCCTCTGCTCACTTGTCCTGCCAGCGTTCAAGGGGTTGGTGCGGAGCTCCACCTGGGATCAGGCCGCTGCACTGACTTACCGCCGATCAGAGGTGCTCTCGTCGGGGTGATGCATCGGTCACAAAGAGCAAGAGGGACCCTCAGGGGTGACACTAGGACCTTGAGTATGGGTGGGTAGGTTGTGAGTATGACTATAATGCTTTGAAATTATTTTCTTTTTATTGTTAAATTTATTTGGGTGGCATTGGTTAGTGAAAACCACATGGGTTCCAGGTGTACGGTTGTACACTACGTCATCTCTGTGTTGTGTTATGTGACCATCACCCAGAAGCAGTTCTCTTTCCATCACCATGAAACTATCGACATACTTCCTTCTCTTTGGTTAAATTGCCGTGGCCCTGGGCCCAGTCCTCCCAAAGATTCAACAATATTTTAAATATTACCTTTCTCAGGCTACTGCTGTGAATGCTTTCAGGTAATGAACTAGGTTCTAGAAAAAAATTTTTTATTGAGTTGCAGGTCACACCTGCAAGGAATAGTAAGAGGACAAATTTGCTGATCACAGCGGGCGGATGAGGAGTAACAAATGGGAAGAGATTTCAGGAGTGGGGTGGAAATACGGTAGTAATTTCCTCTGCCCTTGACATTGATGATCGTCATGATCACTCAGCCTCGATCCAAAGAGAAAGCTGAGTGGAGCAATGAGGAGGCGGAGGGAGGGTGCCTGGCATGGAGTCAGTGCTCAGTAAGTAGCTGTGACTGACACATAACGGAATACGTGACTGAATGACAAGTAGAATTACCACCTCGGGAGATTGGTTTTTATGAGGGTTTAATAAGGTCATTGGTTAATCATGGGAAGCACATGTTCTATGATAGGTTTGCGTGGGGTACAAAGTTGAATGCAACGAAAGACTACTAATCAATTTAGAAGGGAAACATAAGGTTGAGGAATGAGAAACTACACAGCCAGGAATGGATGGTCAGGCCAGAGAAAGTTCTGGTATTTTTAAAAGGATACGAAATGTAATGAGCAGGGAATAAAAGCAGCAACAGGGCCCAGGCTTTAAAAACCAGTTAACGAGATACTGGCGTTAGCAGAAGTATCTACAGGCTGCTGTACTTGACCTTACTAAACTTGCACTACTGAGCTCAGGGTGGGCCCCACCTTTGAAGATGGATGCTGAGAATGTATGAATGTTCTGAGAGAGAGTGACCGAGGACCAGGGTCGGTGTCCTGGGCGTGTGACAAGGGCAGCCACACCCAGGCACTCTCAGAAAGGCACTGCACTTGGTTATGAGTCTGTTGCTGTCTGGAAATGCTTGATTTTATCTTTGAACTTGAGTTTTATAAGTGAAGTGCACCTGGACAGGGGGCATGCGTGTGAGCAGAGGAGAGGCATGCATGCTCATGTCCCCATGCCGTGTAGTCACACACAGCATTCACGATTACGACCTGGCTTCCGTGACACACTTGACTGACTGGTACTTGCTCTGAGTCTCACCCAACTCCCATGTATCATAGGCCCACCAGAATTCAGTGCTCGTGTCCCGTATCAACAGGCCTACAGAAGCAGGGGCACTGACAGCCCCAAGGCCACTGTCCCTTAGAACCAGACCTTGCTGCCCACAGAGAAAGAAGGTGATGGCATTTGGAGAACAACATGGCCTAGGAACCCTGTCGTGTGTGTCTTTGCTTGGGGACACCCCTGTGTGAGCCAAGTGCTTTTGCTGAAAATGTTGACTGATAAGAGAAAAACAGGGCAAGCCATGTCCCTTCTTTTAGTCCTTCCTTACTCATCGTCAAGTAGAAAGTGTGGGTAGAATGTGCACATATCAAGAAGTGAAATGAAAAGCTTTGTGCAGGATTTTCACTGATCGTATCAAATGGAACATACTTGCATTTATGAGTTACACATTACAAATTGTGTAATTCTGATGATTCTTTGCACAAAAGCTCAGCATTTGCATTTAAAACTGGCATTGCATAGTATAAGATGAATATAAGATTCAGTCTGACAATTAAAAATTGAAACATTTCTTACAATGATCATTACCCCTGCTTTGCATTTAAAAAAATGATTATTTTTTTCATTGTGGCCAAATACACATAGTAGACTGATTGTCTTAACCATTTTTAAGTGAACAGTTTAATGGCATAAAGTACAATCACATTGTTGAGCAAGCAGCACCAGAACTTTTTGTCTTGCAAAACTGAAATTCTGGATCCATTAAAATATAACTAGGCCCTGACAACCACCATTCTACTTTCTGTCTCTGAATTTTACTACTCCAGGGACTTCATATAAACAGAATCACAGTATCTGTTCTT
Source organism: Lyroderma lyra (assembly GCA_004026885.1). Taxonomy (NCBI): domain Eukaryota; kingdom Metazoa; phylum Chordata; class Mammalia; order Chiroptera; family Megadermatidae; genus Lyroderma; species Lyroderma lyra. The sequence continues at coordinate 51,861 of PVJL010007120.1, read as the reverse complement.
TTGTGACTGGCTTATTTCATTTAACACAGTGTCCCCAAGATTCAGCCATGCTGTGGCACGTGTCAGAATTTTCTTCCTTTTTGAGGCTGAGTAACGTTCTATTGTATATATATATATATATATATATATATATATATATATATATATATATATATATATACTACCTTTTGTTTTTTACTCCCTTTTGATGGACACTTGGTTGCTTCCACCTCTTGGCTATTGTGAATAATTCTGCTTTGAACATGGGTGAACAAATATGGGTTCAAGTTCCTGCTTTTGATTCTTTTGGTCCCATTCCCAGAAGTAGAATTGCTGGATCCCATGGTGGTTCTATTCTCAATTTTCTGAGGAACTTCCATACAGTTTTCCTTAGAGTCTGTACACTCCCGCCAGCATGCACAGGGTTCCAGGTTCCCCACATCCTCCCAACACTTACTCTTTTTTTGACAGTCGCCATCCTAATGGGTGTGAGGTGGTATCTCACTGTGGTTTTTCATTTTCCTAATGGTTATTGATGTTGGTCCCGTTATGCTTTATAACTAATAGAAATATTTTTAAAGAAAATAAGCTTTATATATTAGTACTTTACCATCACTGCTAAGAATTCACTTACATCATTTTCTAAATTACAGCCTCTTTTTGCATCTGCAGGATAACCATTAAACCATTATTTGAGAATGCACGATGACACTCCCTGTAGCAGTGAGTGGTTTGGGACACATCAGAGAATGAAAGGGACCAAAAGCTCTCTTCTTATTAAACTTACACTTGGGTGAGAGGACAAAGACAAGAGAGAAAAAAAATATTAGATCCTGCAGAATGTTAGAAGAGTTAAACGTTCTGGAAAAATAGAGTGGCGAGGTAATGGGAGAGGTGTTCTCAGGAAGGACGTCACCGGGGTGGATTGGATGTGGACGAAAGGAATTGGGGCTTGTTCATGCAGCCGAGGGAGGGCTCCTCAGACAGGGACCCAGCAGCTGCTCAGCCCCGAAGGCGGGAGCATGCTTGGTGTGTCTGAGGAGTGGTGAGAAGGCCAGCGAGGCTGCAGCACCGAAAGGGACAGAGGACAAGCGGTCACCAAAAGGGTTTTGGCTTTTACTCTAAAGATGGAACGTCACTGGAGAGTTTTGCCCAAAGGCGTGATGGGATTCCATGCGAAGCGAGGCCTGTCCACCACGCTGCTGTGGGGCTGTGGGAGGTGGGAATGGAGGGCGCAGGAAGACCAGTTAGAAAACTTGTGCCGTGTCTGGGTGGGGCCCAGGTGCCTGCGGTGGAGGTAATGACACCTGGTCACAGAGTCTAGGTGTAATCTGAAGGTAAACCGGCAGGATTTCCTGAGAGAGACGAGGGCCGCAAGGAGTGACTCCGCCGTTTCTGGCCTAAGCGACTAGGAGGTGCCACCCACCGAGATGGCACAGAATGCTCCTGGGGTGGGTCTGGGGACGCAGGCTGGGATTGGTTTGGACATGCGAAATCTGAAGCGAAGAAACATAAAGATGTCAAATGAAATACTGGGTATGGGTCCAAATTGACAAGTCAAGTGGGAGACAGATTTGGGCTTTGTCAGCACATCAGTGCCCTTTCAAATTGTAAGATCCGCGGTGGTTACGGGGGAGACGTGCGTGGAGAGTGGAGGGAGAGCTGACCGGAGGCACCGCCCGACCTTCAGGGGTGGCCAGAAGGGCAGCGAGCCCCGGAAACTCGTGTTAGGGACCAGAGAGGGCACAACGGGGCACGAGCGCTGCTGGCGTGCGAAGGGGGGGCTGAGAGGGGACCGCTGATTCAGCAGAGGTCATGGTGACCTTGACAAGAGTTGGGTTTGGTGGAGTGTTTGAGAGGATGAAGGAAAAGGAACGGAGACAGCAAGTACAGACGACATTTTCAAGGGCTATTGCTGCGAGAGGAGCCACGATCTGAGGTAGAAGCTGGGACGGGGGACTTCCAGGTGAGAGACAGGTTGGGGTTTTGTAAGGAAGAAACCCCAGCTCACCTTATTTTGCTGTGTATAATGTGCACCCTTTTACCCAGATTTGTGAGGGAATAATAAAGATGTGCATTACCCATGGGTAGTACTAATTCTGTATCTACATAAATGTCAATTCTTTTATTTGTGCTTAAGTGTTACATAAAATTTCTTGTACCATAATGTTAAAGAACAAATGCTAAAATTCCTTTATGATACAAAAAACAAGTACCTAAATATAAACCAGTAGAAATTTGAATTCAAAAGTTATAATGAAAGATTTTCTTCCCCGAAAGTTTGGGCCAAAAACATGGGTGCACCTTGTACACTGGGGTGCGTCATACCCGGCAAAATACGGCATTCGTGTGCCGCCGGGGTGACCGAGGCCTTTTCCCTGGTGCCAGTGCGCTCAGAAGCCCCGTGGGCTGCTTTCAGGTGTCCTCCGATGGCACCTAGTCCTACTACTCAACACGCAGGCCAAGGGCACTGCCGTCACCCCTGCTCCATGGCACACCTGGCTACTAGTCACAACTTCTTAGACCTGAAAAGCAGCCATTTGGAGCGTTTGCTAGGATCTGACCTTGTACTGACTACTGTCCTCAGAAAGCACTGACCAGGTGCCCCCACCTCCATTCCTGACCTTAGCACTTTCTTTGTGCAACTATGTGTGTCAGGGTACGGCGTGCCCCAGTATCATCCCCTCCCACTCCTTTCTGGAGTATTAAAAAGACGAAGGTAGTGGGTGAGGGGGCGTGGAGGCTGGGGTGCACGGGCACGCGGTGGTGGCCTCCAACAGCAGCACCACGCAGCCCAGGGACAGACGCAGGTTTTCTGACTCGGACGTAGCCGAGGGCCGTCTGGAAAACATCCCGCTGTAGCGTATGAAAAAGAGGCATTCGTGGCCGCATTTCTTCCGGAAAGAAAGCCCTCGTGAGTCTGAGAGATTTGTCTGCCTTTCTCTCATTCAAGCAGCCGTCACTGAGGTAAAGCAGGAGTATTCCACCAACCGTTTTTTCCGCAGTTGAGACTCAGTGACTCTACACTGAGCAGTTCCTCCTAGACCGCGTCATCAGGTTGTGCAACAGGCAGGGGTTTGGATGACTTTCTCTCTCGTTTTTCCTCCATGTACTTTATGGGCACACTGGAATGGATTAAATCAGGTGATCAGCCAGGTGTTATTGTTAATAACCTATGCTTTGACCTTACGGCAACAGGTCACACATATTGAACAAGCCCAAGTGTTTAATCTTGTTTTCTATGAAATAGTTTATTTTACTGTTTACTATGAAGGTGCTTCAAATACACATCTGATATGAACACCGACTGAACTTTGCAAGGCCGGTAAAAACGGTTATGAAGACTCGAGACACTAGAGAACGGGGCTCACGACACTGACATGTGCTCCTCTCCCACCATCCAGGTTAGAACATCAAAGGCACTGGCTGATGTGGTTAAATAAGGAGTGCAGAGTTCAAAACAATGACATGTACCCAAGGCATAAAATCAAGTGCTTGACTGACCGTTCAATTTTGGACATTTTACTGACTATAATCTTTGATTTATGCAATTTACTTGGTAACCTTAAACTATTTAATAGATGATTTGATTTCAAGACTTCTTCAAATGAAAAGAACATAATGGAATACTGTAAACTGAGAACTTTTCTATACCCACTTACAAAAGAACACGATCTTTCAGTAAAGGCCAAGACCCTCTCTTCTGTCAACCATGTCATCTCTGCAGTGAGGACCAGAAGTCGAGTGTCACTCACGTACAAGCACACTGGGATTTCCGAGGCACACTCATGTAGCTACTGCACGGTACACAGCACTGCGCAGGCTGCTGTGGAGACGCCGAAGTGTGGTGGGACCCGTGCTTTCACAGGTGTACACTTACTCTCTTCAATTGGGTTGGTCATGTTCTCTTTTTTCAATTCTTGTTTCAAGGAGCTTAGAAAAAAACAGGAGACAGAATCAAAGTTTATGTCCTCCATCTCTCATTTACTTGATTTTCAGCAAAAGTCTAATAAAACCAGTATCAAGCTTAGAAAGCAGGCCCAAGCCCTACCTCAGTCTAAGTAATGATGGCATTTGTCTACGACACGGAAGAAGCTGTAGACAGTTTGAGAAGTAGGGCGCCTTTCTGCTCCTAGGACTCAGTCTCTCCATTACTCTTCGGCCATTTCCTGCACAAGTGTAAGCACTATACTGCATTCTAAAACATGTACAATTGCTTTCAGGTTGATTCATGCTCTTACTCCCCACTCACAGAAAAATAAAACTGGCTCCAATCACATTTTCACATAAAGACACAAAATCAGCCTAATATAGTAAAACACTCATTAATCCTTGACTTAATAATATTCTGATTCAGTACAACTGAGGACATCTCCTAATGGCATTCCTTTTCAATAGTTTGTGTATTTTCTAGTCACAGTGTACAGAGATGTAGATAAGAGAGTCAGCATGGGCGATGACACAGCAGCCAGCATGAGTAAGAGTTTACTGACAATGAGAAATTTCCATTTCTTTTTACTCTCGCCTCCAGTCTGCACGTTTCATCCTCTTCTGCTGCACAGAATTGAAAGATGCCAGTAAAAATGCCGAAGTTACAATTTTCCTATGTGGAGTGACCGCACAGGAAGCCTGTAACGGTCGATCTGCAGGATCGCTAACACTGGGCATTTCTGTAACTGATGTGTACTGCTCATTCTCCCTCCATTTCAGATCATCTTCAACACTGCACTTCCCTTTAATCAAGAATTCCCCAAGTTTATAAAATCAGAGGGCAATTTTCAGTGTGCTTCATGGCAGAGGAGGCAGAAGAGCCCAGTATTACGGGGCTACAGAGGGGAGAGCTAATTAATCAGTGTTATAATCACAGAATTGCTGCCGAGTGGCAGGCGTCAGTAATTATGTAAACATAAATGATGAGAGAGGGTATGTTTCAGGCATTATAAAAACAGTGACCTGATTCCACTGAGTATCAACTAGTATTTACAAAGCTACGTGAATTTTTCGGTTGCTCTGCCTTGTTGTTCAATAATGGTCATTTTGATGGTGGTGAAACTTCATCTTTCAAGTGCAGGAAGATCTGAGCTGAATGAGAGAAAGAATGATTAAGGGAGGGAAGGCAGGCAGGGCTGGCATTAATTTGAACAACATGTTTTTCTTCTGTTTTTGATTTTTAAGGAAGTTCACGTCTCCAAGGTTACCACAATGAAGTCATAAACATGCCAGCCATTTTAAGGGTCTCAGGATTAATCAAGACCAAGCAAGAGGAAATGACAAACCAAATCGAGCCTTCACTAGCACAGAACTCCAGCAGAGTGACATGTCCACCAGCAGGCTTCTCAGTAACACAAATACAAAGGGGGCTACATACATGTAGTAGTGTCGTATAAATATTTCCTTTATTTTTTTATGGTTAACACTTTAAAAAATAATTTTATAATTTTATTTTTATTATTTCATTAAAAGCATACTTTGTTAACAGAAACACTGGAAATATGGATTCTTTTTGAGAAATAATCTTCATCTTCATTGATAGGTATCATGGAGAAACCAGATTTCAACACCAACTAATGGAAAATTAGCCACTGATGACTCTAGTTCCACACCCCCCAAAAAGGACATCCATACATGTCAGGACTGATTCTGTCCATTCAGTTACAACATTTCCATTTCTGAACTATATTAGGAACTGAAATTCTAAAAATACTCATTTTCCTGGGTATCCTATTTTGTCAAAAGATTTAGAATTTATTATGTTACTTACATTAATTGACATTTACAAAGAGTGGAGAGATCAGAGACAACATTCCACAGCATGTAAGACCTTTATCTCTTTAAATCAGTGGTTCTCAACCTTCCTAATGCCACGACCCTTTAATACAGTTCCTCATGTTGTGGTGACCCCCATAAAATTATTATCTTTTTTTTATGTGGGTAGCTCCCTGGCTGGGAATGGAACCCAGGCCGCAGTGTTGACAGCAGCGAAGCCTTAGCCACTACACCACCAGGGAACTCCCCATAAAATTATTTTTGTTGCTACTTCATAACTGTAATGTTGCTACTGTTATGAATTGTAAATATCTGATATGTGTTTTCCGATGGTCTTAGGCGACCCCTGTGAAAGGGTCCTTCGACCCCCAAAGGGGTCACGACCCACAGGTTGAAAACCGCTGCTTTAAATACTCTTAGTGAACTATAAAATTGAGCAATTTTACTTAGATTTTTATAACTTGCAGGTGTCTTCAGTATCTCTTAATCTGTTTCCTCCCTTCACATTTCTTTCCATTCCAAACATTAGTGCCTCTTAAGTTTTAATTCTGCAGAATTTAAAAAAATTTTATACATTTTGAATTAAAATGACCAAAGAAAACCTATCCAGCATCATTTCCCCCCATTTACTGTTTTTTTTTCCTATTAACCCTATTTCCAATTTAGTTATCTTTCTATGTCAAGACGTCTATATTCACAAGTTGCTGCAGAACCTCCATTTCATTATAAAAGCTTCCTCAATACAATAGAGGACTGCGTAATTTTACTATGACTTTTTAAACAACACAAGGAGATTGGCATGTTTTAAAGTTAACAATCCTTTTATTGTTACAAAAACAGACTGAGATTATGGGTGACTCTAGCATTTGGTTATGACTGACTGATGATTATCCAGGCTCCTGGCTTTTTATACTCATCACTGGTGGCTAATTCGACACTTGATTGTACAACATGCATCTCCCAGGGGGATTATCAGGGAAGGCAAAGCAGATGATTTTGCTACTTTTAGCACTTCCGGTACAAGGGTTAGTTGAAGTTAAAGAGGAAAGCTATTAGTGAAATACAATTAGGGAATGAGTTACCTGTGGATTTCATTTACTCACATTAGCTCTGGTGCCTTCTTACTGGAGGCTAACTGAAGAGAGGCTGGACCATGACTTGTGGCTACATGTGCATTTTCAAAAACTCCAATGACATTCTCCAATAATTTTATTACCTTCAGTTTTATGGTGCCATACTGTGCTTTCACAGTGTTTACATTTCCCATTTCCATAATTCAAATGCCAAAAAAGTACTACACATTTCCTTATACAATCAAAAATAGGTTTACTGGAATGTTTTTAGTTATAGCTGAAGACAGCAACATTCACAACACTTAGTTTTGGTTACACCCATAAACATGTGGAAACTGCTTGCAAAGCAATTGTAATGTGAAAAGAATCTTGCAAATATTGATGGGATGGTTATGCATCTCTTTTAGCATAATGATCTGGTACTCTATATAGGCTTCCTGACCCCCATCTTAATGCAAGAATGCAAGTCCTTATGTCATTAAAGTAACAGGATGAACTATTGTTATCAGTGTTTAACTACAGACACAAATAATGAACTGGCAAATATCTAGTTTTACATAAGATCCTTGGAATATGGCAAAATTGAGGCTGGCTGTCTTTGCCTTAAATGTAATTATTAAAAGCCCGCTTTGCTGGAAGGGAAGAAAATAATGGACATTCTCAATGCTCCAATTTGAAGTGATACTTGTCTCTTAGTTTCTTGAAAAAGAAGTTTTGAAAGTTATGTACAATGGTTTTATTTAAATTATGCAGCAATCTTTTATTATTGTCCCAGATTTGGTTTAATGAAGATCTCTGTCATCAAATCAAGTACGGTATTTCACAACTATAAGAACTGCAACAGAAAAAAATGAAAGAGGAACATGTCAAAATTAGATTCATATGTCATGTTAGAAACAACATTCTTAAATTCAGAAATAGGTAATGAGGACTGAACTTTCAGCTGAGAGGATAGCTAACAAATGGTAACGGAGAAGCAAAAACATCCCAAACCAACTTAAACGTTTAACATTGACATTCTGTTCAAACACTTTATAGCATAATCTTAGCACACAGATGCAAAAATAACACTGGAAAATATTTACAATATGTTAATAAGAAAGTATGCATATAACCTTAGTTTTTGAAAAACACGTTTATGTATTAATAGGAAATGGTTATATTAACATTAGCTATCTCTGTGGTAAGATTACAGTTGAATTACATTTTCTTCTTCATGCTATTCCATATTTTCTTAATTGTCCACTGACAAGGAGAAAATTCTGAGATGTCCTAACTTAAATTACAGCAGACCAGAGGGTGGAAAGACGAGACAGGAGAGGGTAATCAGTAACCGGTGGTTTAGACTGCAGGCCCCAGGACCTGGTCCTTGTTTGGCTAATATTTGATTCAATAGACTCTTTCTTTATGAAAAGCTTTCAGCCATGAAAGTTTTTTTGATATGTCTTCTCAGGAGTGGTATGCTATCTGTGACAGAGCTGGAAAGGACGAGACCCCCTTGGATGACTGTGGCACCCAGAAGAGTCCCACTGTGACTCAATGGACCAAGGTGAGTGCCTGTCTTTGGCTCTCCAAAGTCTTGAATCATGGACCCACACCTTGACTGGGCCAGCGAGGGTAATCCCTTGAGAAAACAATCCGTAAGAGGCCACCCGGGACGCATGGCATTTGTGCCACAAGAGTGGGTGTCCCTCAAGTGTTTGGTATCCGTGGTCTGACTGTTCCTAACAAGCTGCTCAGGACATGTGGCACTGGTGCCAGGAAGGGGTTCCCTTGTCTGACTGGTGAGATACTGAGGGGTCATCCTCAAGTTGGCTTTATCATTCTTGTTACTCACCCACCTATCTTGGTTTTCAACGGTCGTTTTTTTGAGATAACTGAGCTCATAGTGCCATCTTGTGGCCATTCTGTGTAATTACAGCCGGGGGTTTCACTTTTGGTTGACCAATGCTATTATTAGCTTAGCTCTGAAATTACATGAGGGTGATTTTCACTCCAAAGAAAAAAAAACCATTGCTCCTTCTGGCCCTCCCAGGGATGTTTCCAGGTGATGAGAAACCTTTAAAGAAGTATCTGGACTCACTGTCCAAGACATGGGGACCCCGTCACAGGGCCCCCACGGAAAAGTACACCCTGTTTCAGGATTAGAAGGACCACTTTGGGCTTGTCTGGGAGGTACACTTGAGGGTGTGGTCACTCCAGTACCTTGAGCCCCCGTGAATACCAGGTGATGCTCAGGCCACTCAGAGACCTATCAGGGAGCAGCACTCGGAGGCAGCACGGTTCAGACCACAACAGTTCTTGGCTTTGGTTGATCAGAACAAGACTTTTAAATTAAGGGAAGTCAAAACTCTAAAACTTCCCCCTGGCCCCTCTTTAGGAACTCTGGCGGCTACTACATATATGAGGGGGGAAAATATGAGGCAGAATTGTGCATATTTTTCTTAATATTCTTATCTAAAAGGGTTGACCTTCTAAGCTGACATGTCTTTGTTGTTCCCTGAATAGATTAGGGCACTTGTGATTTGGCATCATAATCTCTTTATGATCTAAGTTAGAGCTTAAACATATACTAAGCAATTAACATGAGAAGTTCATTTTAATTGGAACCCTAGCTAGTTATATGTACACACACTTCGGTCCCTCCTCTTGTGTCTTTTTAAATAAAATGGATCAACTTAGCCAAAATCATTTAAAACTCTTAATGGCCGTTAAGAAAAACCTTTAAGTTCACATCAGGGACCTTCCCTTAAAGAGAGAATTCCAAACCTGTCAGGGATAAGGAATGCATTCTTTGATTGACATGCAAAAGCCTCTAAAAAACAAATGGACTTTAAAACCAGCTCTAAAAGAATCCTAAAAGAAACTGTGGCCATCTGAGCAGGAACTTAAGATTCCTTACTGTTTCTCCCACCTGACACCTGACAAGATGTTCCAAAGAATTTAGGAACTCTATAATAAAATGTTTGGCAGAAGCGAGAGCTGAGTTTTTCAAAGTCTGGTCAGAAATGTTCAGCCGCCTCAATTCTGAGCTGCTCTGCCTGGTGCTGACAAGCGGAGGGATGTCGCGGCGTTTGCTACTGCATGCGAGAACTTCTCCCTCTGGAGGAGACCTTCTTTACCTGTGAAGATTTCCTGGGAGGGGAGCAAGTCCGAGCTTGCTACCTCACAATAAACAATCCTTTTTTTCCTGTGGAGAGGCTTTGCATAAAGTGCCCTGGGGGCAGCGGGGGAGGGTGAGGAGCTCGGGGAAATTTTTCCCTGGTGTATACTCATTTTGTTTCCTTTCCATCTCTATTGTATTGTTGTCATAACAAAGAGATTTCACAGGAGGACAAAGGCCTAAATCCTCTAACCCTGTTGTCTGGGCTGCCTCCACACACTGACGAGCTCGTGGACCTCACCAGACCAGCATCTATGTAACAAGCGTCACTGTGGGTTACACACACACAAGGTAAAAGCTATCGCTGAGGGGATCCTGAAAGCCAAAGCTGCAAAACTGTGGGCACGGGTCGACAATTAGAGTCATTAGGACACTTGCCACCTTGAAAAAAGGAGACTCTCATGATAGGATAAGTTGGTCATGGAGTATCTTAGACTGACATTAGGTCACCTGCCAATCTCAAGAAAAATTTTTGTGCATCCAGGAACACTGTAAAATGGCACATGATCCCCAACCCCGTGGTGAGACCCAAGGAATGCTAAGTCCATTAATATGCATGTAATAAAAAACACAGTTTTTCTCTCAATTTGAGAGTTGGCGTGTGATCTCTGCCATCCAGAAGGTGTACCTGTAGGTGGGCAGGCTGGGGCTCCCGGCAGTAATATCTAATTAGACAAGACCGTCCTATGCACTCACCTTCATGGCTGAGCCATAATAGGCTAATGGCTTACTTTTTAGTTGTCATTACAAGTTAAGATTTCTAAGGATTAAGAGTCCTAATGAATATGAAAAATAATGTTTTCAGTAAAAGAAAGTGTAAGGTACGGAATGCATCTTTGAGAAAATTTTTTACAGATAGTCTGTCCTATTAAGTTGGTTATTTCTTATTTCTAAACAAATACGAAAAGACAAACTAAATTGGACAAGGTAAGACAGAGGTTTGTGGATAAAGAATCTTGAGAAACTTTGTTTCGTCAAGCTAAGACTAAAATAAATTTAATAAATTTAAATATCAAAGGTAAGCTGATACAATATTAGAATCTGGTTTTCTCGCTATTAAAAGGACAGTTTTCCTGTAGTACTGGTATACTCTTACTAAGAAGTTATTTAAAAAAGCAAAGATTTTATATTAAAATGATCTCCTGTGCTCTGTAACATCAGGTCTTTGCTAAACAGTCTTAATAGTAACAGAGCTAAATTTTGCTTACAACTATTTAACTTTCTGTATTTGCCTGTAGTCTTCAATTGTCACCATTAAATAAAGTAGTTTTACAGTGACCTTTGATCCTATTTGACCAAGTGTTTTAAAACTTTTGATATGTTTGACAAACTTCCCCAAAATTTAAATCTGAAAATTACATGGGATTTTTTTCAGAAGGATCTCTGAAACATTTCTAACAAAAGTTCTCTCTAGGTCTACCTATTTGATATGCTAAAATTACATGGGAAGCAGTCAAATAAAAAATAATTGTATTTGTATGCACGTAGTTATAACATGAATGTTCTCAAAATTATATAAAATTTCTAAGAATCTACGATGTCCTGATATGTTTTCACTGCAGTTGTTATGTTAAAAATGATGTGTGCTGTAGAGAAAAGCAAATTTTTTTGTCAACTGGGCTGTATTCTGATCTTTAACCATGTCATTTTTACTCTGTCATTTATAGAGGGTCACTGTTTTACTCTGATACTTTCTGCAGGTATCTTTTATCTTCAGAGAAATTCCTGGAAAAGACATCTCCAAAAGAAGTCTTTACAACCCTGCTGGAAATACCTTTCCAGGTATTTCTTGTGAATCCTCTGTAGCCTAGCTTGAGAGAATTGACTCCTGAACTCATGTTTCCCAGTTAAAAAAGGCTAATCCACCTGAATGGTCCAGCACACTCTCTCTGACCTCAACCTTCATCTGACCAGGAAGAGAAGCCGCTGACATCTCCAAGTAGAATGCTTCTGCCCAAGAGTCAAGACCAGGCCTGTATAAATCCTAAATACTGAACTTTACTGTGCATAATTCTCTTGCTTATAAGTGCTGTAGAAATGGTGTTCTCAGGAGTACTGATCATTCTGACCACGCTACACCAAGCCAGTCAACGCCCTTGTGTTTTAGATTGCCTGTTTTAAGTTACTGTTGTCATTAGAAGAACGATTAGGATCTACATGTATATATTCACTGTAGCAGTTACACTTACTCAGGCATAGAAAGATAGTTCCTTAATCAGATTTTCACAGTCCCTCACAATTGCTGGAAATCTACCTGGAAAAGAGGATGCCAAACCTACTCTTTTGGGAGAGCCTTTCTTCCATGGCAGGATTTTGTGTCTCATGAACATGACTGAGAATCTCTTAGGTAACATCACTAGTGATTTTGCTGCCTCCATTACAGCACAAGGAAGAGCCCCTCAACTCCAGGACAGTGGGCGTGCTGTCTTCTCCATCCAGCCCTGATGTTGGTGGGTTAGATTGCACGCCCCAGGACCTGATCCTTTTCTGGCTAATATTTGGCTCAATAAACCCTTTCTTTCTGAAAAGCTTTCAGACATGAAAGTTTTTCTGTTTAACACCACCATGGTTGGTTCTTGGTATTTGTAATAGATATGTTCTATAAAGTCACCACAAACACTGTTAGTGAATACTAAACCACTGCTCCGAGAGGAAGTACAGGGCTAAATTCCAGTGAGCCTCTGGATACATTTTGTCAATTAGTCAATACATAACCTTGTTTTATGTGCGCTTCTGTTTAAAGATACCTTATTTAATATATACTGTTGATTCACAAACATTATATTCATTGCCAATAGCATTATAAAACCTAAATGAAGCTTACCTTAACACATCTATTTTTCTCTTTAAGGCACATCACAACCTTCTTGCATTTAACAACACTAGATAGTTCTTTTAGAACTGTACTTGAGGGCTATTTTAAACAGTGAAATCACCAACAAAATGAACAAAAATGTGAGAAACATGGCACTAAACCAACTTTGGAGGGCACTGGTTTACTCTATAAGAGTGGAAACTAGAAGGAAGACCAAAACCCTATCAGACATCAGCTGGAAGCGTGCTTGTCAGGGACTCAGATTTTTCATTTCACTGCTCCGAACCCAGCTGCCAACAGCTGCACACACCCCTCACGTGCTGACCTGGGGTTACACATCGATGTTGGCTAGCAGGAGAATTTGCCAAACCCAGATTCCACAAATATGGATGAGATCAACTCTTATTTCTTTGTAACAAAACTCCTTTCTGTTTAAAAAGAGAGTATCACAATGCAATTTGTCAAATGGTTATTTTGAGACACTTTGCAAATCTTCTTAAAATCTCTATAAATACAGGTAAGGAGGCCTTGGAGGAAAGGAGATATTAAAAAGGATCTAACTTTAAAAAGAACATTAAAGATGCTTTAATGACTGAACTCAACCTCAAATCCAGAGCAAAAAACGAAACAGAAAAAACTGTGACCTGGAGAATTTATCTAGCTTGGTCCTTTAAACACAGTATTATGAAATGCAAGCTGCCATACCGGAATGTTAATAATAAATAGAAAATCAGTTTTATGGTCCTAGATGTAACAGTAGCCATATTTGGCCTGAAACGAATCACTTAGGCCTGTGTTTACATACAATTTAAGAGCATTTTCAGAGATCTAGAGTCTAGGTTAAGAGCTCTTGACTCAGGTCAAAAATCATTACTCAATCCTGACACTCATACTAGGTCAACTAAAAATGAATTAAAATAAACTCCAAAAGAAATGATATTTCCCCCCAAATCAATAATCCAGTAAATACTTACTGATAATCACCAACAAAAGGAGAGCAGCAACCAAAGCCATGATGGCTTTTATCTATAATACACAAACAGGTATAAGAAAGATATTATATTAACCTTAACTTTATTTAGAGGTTGTGCTATTTACCACATTTAACCATATACTAACTCATCAATGAGTGGGCTCATCCCTTGAAAGGTTTCTAAAACTTTTTCTCACATGAACTTGCTGGCTATTTGTTTCTTTTTGTTAATACTCAGAGTTCCCCAAATTTGAGGAGGTTTGCTTGCTTGGATTTTATAGCTCAAGGCTGTACTGCACAGAAACAGCACCAGTCAGAGCCTTTGTGGGCCTGGACTTTTTTGTCTATTATTTCTTACACTTATTTCTAATATGAAACCAGGAAAAGTAGGATATTTTACCAACTCTGTTAAAAAAGTGTCAGGATTTGATGAATAACAGAGGCACCCAAAACAAATGATTTCATATACACAGTATAAGACAGAATTTTTTATAGCACTTACTCTCAAGGCATATGGGAATTCTGTTATTTTTGCTCCCCTTACTTTCTTATTGGCATTTTAATCTCCATTTTGGGAAGAGAATTTAGATTCTTTATGAATAACCTTATGTAATAACTTGCCTAAGGGTGTTCTGTGTGTCACTTTTATAGTTGAGCAGAGAAAGCTTAAGATTATTCTTTAGTCAGCTGCTTAATATTTTTAAGCTCAAAACATTTCTCTTTATAATACTGTTGCATTCCTCATTTAATTCTAAAATGCATAATTTCTAAAGTGATTTTCCTGATGAATTCAAATGAAAGTCTTATTTTCATCAAACATTTTCACAGATGATTAAAGATGGTTCATTCAGAAAAAAGATACCGAGTTATTATCAACACACAGAACATTCTGTATCACAAATAGCAACCCGCAGTAGCCAATGAAATGTTTCTAAAATAGAACTACTGGTGACAGTTTAGTCATTCCATTATGACAAGAACAAAGTGACCAAGAGAATACAGGGAAGCTTTGCAATTTGGACCCCAGGTACTTATTAATTATGACAACCCAAACAAATGGAGACAGACTCAGATCAGATGGATATAGAAGGCACATTTTTAGTAGGTGTCTGGGTCCACATTATGCTATAAACTAAAGTACTTTGGGGACGATAAAGTGATTCAGGAAATATATGGAAGCTTTGCTACCTTTTTAAATAAAATTTTTACCTGAAAGTAATTTCTAAAGTAATTTGGAATTTTATGGTAGTTTTTCAACTTTACTTAAAACATACACCCATTTGCCCTGCTAATTGGTGGTAGGCTTAGAAGATTTAAATGGAAATATCAATGTTAAAACACCTCAATAAGTAGTTTTCTTCCTTGGGTTTCTAATACAAGCCAGCAAATGTTTACAACCAAAAATGGCAGTAATGTATTTGCATGTCCAAAGCACTCTTCTTCTAAATGACACGCACAAAAATCGGCTTATTGTTAAACATGCAAGAGCCTCTGAGCCTCCTTGATACGTAAGAGGGGTATCAGTGCTTCTCCCTTCCTACCCACTGGATAATTTTGTTCACTTATTTTTAAGATCAGGTTTATTAAGATATACTTTACATAGAATGAAATTCACCATTTTAAAGTTCATTTGGATGGGTTTTGACAAATATATAGTTGTCAAGAACCACCATCACAGTCAAATATAATACGTTTCCAGCACTCCAAAAAGGTCCTTCATGCTCTGTTGTGGTCAATCTCCACTTCTCTACCCTTACCAATGGGCAAACTCTGATCTGTTTTCTGTCACTATGTTCCTTTTATTAGGCCTTCCTAAATCATCAATCCAGAAAATGGTAGTGACATAGAGACTACGTAAAAATAAAATTTTAAAATTAATTCAGTTTTCCCCTTTAACAGCATACTGTTCCTCTTATCTGTATCCCATAAAACACAAACTGAAAACTTTTAGAAATGGCTAAGAAAAGCTAGGCAAAATGCACATTACGATTGTCTTTTGGTGGCTACATGAATGAATCTTGTGTGTGTATGGGGACAGGAGGTGAATGTCTCATGGACCTTTTGTTCTTCCAAATTAGTCCATAAATAGAAAATTTCTACAGAAAGAGAAAATTTAAATAACATGGAAGATTTATTATTTAAAGAATAAAGAATTTAAAATAAAAAATTTTAAATTGTAGACAAGGGAAGTAATGAGACATGCTTCTTTCCTAAGTTCTAGATGTGAAAGTAAGAGGTTTCAACAGGTAGACAGACAAACACAAGTGAAGTCCAAGGTACATCTTGGAGGAAATCCTTAGCATGTGATAAAGTAAAATTTAGGAACTAAAATTTATTTTTAGTTTATTTTAAAGTTTAATTGCTAAACTTGAAAATGAGACACTAAAAATGATGAGTTTATGTCTAAGATTTTCAACAAAGCCAAAAATGGTACACAGAATCAGGAGAAAAAGAAAAGTTTTGCTCAAATGCTGTGCAATTTGCTATAAAATTTTTTTAAAAATAATTTTCTGTTTAATGATCAGTGGCTGTACTTGACTAAAGAAATAAATTCATTTTTATAAAATGGTTTCCAGAAATATATTAGTATATAACAAGTCTCACTTTTTTCCTTGTCAAAAATTTCTCTTATTTGTCTGGAATAATGAGATACAGTAGAATTTTTTTCTTAGCCACATTTGCCATTATGGATTCTGACATATGAACTGACTTTATACCCCCTTTCAAAAAATATCATTTTTCTCTAGCTTCCATTTATCTTTTTAACATCTCTACGTATTGCCACATAGGCTATTCCAAAGGTACTAATAACAAATTATAAGAAATTAACATTTCTTGTAAGTTTAGAGGTAGCTAGATTATTAATAAAATGTAGATCTCTTTCTATGGAGAAATCCACGAAAACATCCTTTTAGGCACTGCTTGATTCCTTCAGTTATTGCTGTCTCAAAAACTATTAATTCATTCAACAAATAATTCCTGAGTTGCTTCGCTGGCAGAATATGGAATAAACAGCAAGACACAAGCTGTGCTCACAGTGCTCTAATCGAGAGGCCCTTTTCCTTCCTGTCTTGGAATAGCATTTCAGGTGCTCATCAACCTATCTGACATCTTCTGATCTACTTACTTTGCATCCACGCCACCACATCTGCCTTCGAAGTTGTTTGGATCTGTTGCTGAAAGCAGTTGCATTATCCGATAAGCTTTCTAGATCATACAGAAGAGGATGGAGAGAAGGATTAAATGACATAACAGGATTCTTTTATCCTGTCACACAAAGACAAGAATATATTAATTTCTGTTTTTTGCAAATGTATTCCCTTTTAAGCATGAAAACAACATCCTCCCTATCTTCCACCTACAAACTCTGGAATTCTCTGTTGTAAAACAAAAAACCAAAAAACAAAAACCCAAAAAATGGCTGTAAGTCAGTTTGCTCAATCCATTATGACAATAATAGTTAAGTCAAGTCTTCCCAGGGCCTTAAGTATTTCAAAGAAACTTATAAATTCTGGTAAGAAAATATTCTTTAAAAATTCAAGTACTTGGCACATGAATAGAAAAAAATTCACATGTGGAGGTTAGACTCTTAGAAGACAGCAAAAGTGACTGATTTAAAAGCAAAACAATGTGAATTTTAAAAGTGCCTAAAGAAGATTTTTTGATTAAACAAGTCTGTCAAGGATAATCAGATATTCAGCCATTCACCATTTAAACAGTATTTGAGTGTCTAATATGGGCCAGGAACTGTTACAAATATAGAGACTAACATTTGTCAGTAAAGAAGGGTTATAAGTTACCAGAAAGCATAAGATAAAAATACCAAATAAATGTTAAAGTGATTACATTTCTTCTCCTTGAGATGATGAGAAATACAAAGTGCATTAGCACAATAAGACAAAAGAAAATAGAAAATTGTAGCTCTTCTACAATGTATTTTTAAATTTTCTATTACAATAAGATGATTCAAAGTAAAGAGAGCTAAAGTTAAAACATTAAAATCAAACGTTAAGAACCAAATACCATTTTTCTAAGTCAAGATTCCTTAACTTTGGCTGGAACTATGGGAGAAGTAAACTCTCAAAACAGATTATTAATGTGAAGAAATTTATGAAGTATCTGTACCTGATTTGTCCTGTAGTTCATCTAGTCTCTCCCCTCTTTCAATTACCTTTGTAATATTTTCTTGCATGACATCAATAACTTCATCCACCTGATTCTGAACACTAGGTTAAAAAAAAAAGATTTAAAAATTATTTATTCTTTGTTCAAGAATTTTACAACTATTGAAACTTTCATTAGACATGACAGAAAATAGCAAGTTCTCAGAATTATTCAACTATAAAATGTTTAAGTTTCACATTATAATAGCAATGTTTTTTCCATTTGTGGGCTTGAGTACTCAGGCAATTAAGGACAACATGATAGGAATAAAAATAATATTTAACCTAAAGATAGTTTTTTTTTTAGCTCTGTTTCTGCAAATTAAAGGTACTATATGAATGCTCAGTAAATGTACAATCTAGTCAAATAGTCTGATTCAAAATAATCAGTTTCATTTTCTCTTCAATGGGTGTTGAGGCATCACCACATAGACACAGCTATAACCTACTTTTGCTACGTAATTCACAAGCTAAACTAACACAGGAGTTTGCCCTGGTATGTTAGAAGTTTATGAAAAATGTTCAGTTTCCAAAATGGAAACGTAAGGTATGTTCTGGGACACTAATGGCAGGTGGAACTCTTCCCTATTCACTGGTTTTCTTTAAGACAACTGTCAACACCTGGAAGGCTTTGAAGTACCCACAAGGGACAATGAGGAAAAATTTTTTGTTGTTCTTCCAAATAAAAAGGAATTCCTCCTTTATATTAGGGAATGAGAGCCTGCTCTATTCAAATTTCAGACTGTTCAGTGAAGATTTAATATATGTTCAAAAACTTAATAATTGCTTTTCAGTTGCCTACTCACTGAGTTACCTCCAGAGTATACAGAGTATACAGAAATGTTTACTATTTTAAGTGTCCAGTTTTCCTTTGTTGCTCCAATCGTTAGACAAAAAATTATCTTAAATTTATTTATGAAGTAAGTCATGCCAGTGAAATATTTAAAGGAGAAATAAAGTGAACTCATGGTTCTTACAGTTCAAAAACTGTTTAAAATGCAATGGATTACTAACAACTCTATGAATATTAAGTGTATATTATATATATACAGATATGTAAATATATATATATGTATGTATATATATATGTTTTAATAAGCAAGGATATCATTATCACCTAGGAACCTTTTAAAAAAATTTCACAATGCACATCTTTCTGCCCTTTACACTATTCCCCAAACTAACCCAGTTAGTTGGGGGATGAGGCATGTAATTTTCAAGAGTTCTATCCTTTCCTTATCATGGAGCTGTATCTTCAAAGTTTTGCTTCAAAACAAAATAAAGGCCCATTTAGACATAGGTGGGTTCCGAAGAAGCATTCTCACATTCAAGTCGTAATTACTGTATTTCATGATAGTCATTTCCCTCCCATGTCATATGTATACTCACTGATATCCACACGTAGTCTTCAGGCTTTATCACAGCTCCCTAGAGTTCTGTGCCTCCCACACAATACTCTATTGAAGGATTTAAGACTGAAGAGCCACCAAGACATGCAGAATTCTCTTCTGTCCAAAGGGATCTGAAAGAGCCCCTGAATCCCTAACGTGGCTTATTGCAACTTCTAATCACCAAAGCAGAATGCTAAAGATGTTCACCTCATATAAGAACAATGGCGCAGATAATCAAGCCTCTAACCAATTTATTCAATAAATAATTAACAAGAGCTTACCATGTACTGTTCCAGACACTGGGAAAGCAATACTGAACAAAAGAGACAATAATCCCAGTTCTCATGGAACTTATGTTTGAATGCGTAATGAATGCATTGCATTCATTAACTTTTAGAGTTCTGAAATAGCCTATCTCTATCCCATTACACTATTTTATACACAGCATTTAACACAAAGTGAAAGTATTTATTTACAAGCTTCCTTCCTGCCTCTCTAGAAGGTAAATTGGACAAATGCAGAGACCTTGCCTATTCTGTTTACTTTTGTAGACCCAGTACAGAGTACTTGGGGCAGAGTATGCATTCAATAAATATCTGTTGAACAATAAGTGAACAATTTGGGTGTAAGTTCTGCAAAGCACACCCAGCTAATTGAGAAAGAGATATAGGGCAGTGAATCTGTGAGTCTCCTTTTAACTATAATGGAAGCAGAGCTATTGCTTATCAAGGGCCAATCTTCAAATTCCCAGGAAGCAGAGCTATTTCTTATCAAGGGCCAATCTTCAAATTTCCATCATATGCAAAAGATAAGAGCCTAAAAAAAGGCAATACAGCAGAGTGGAAATGGACCAAATGTCCTACAGCTCCCACACATGATCAGATTATAGCTATTATGGATATATACCCATACTACACATACTTTTAAAACAAAAACAAGACTTTCTAACTTCCAGCCAAGATGGCAGAGTAAGTAAACACTGTGCTCACCACCTCCAATGACCACATCAAAATTACAACTACATTACAGAATAGCCATCATTGAGAACCACCTAAAGACTAGCTGGACAGGAGGGACAGAGACGTTGAACAAGAGGGGCAGAGATGTAGAATGGGCAGGTCCCACACTCATTGATTAGGAATCAGGAGGAATATCTTAGCTGTGCAAGTCCCCCTCAATATTTTCACCCCAAAGCAGCAGAATATACATTCTTTTCAAGTGTACATGGAACATTTTCCAGGACAGATCACATGTTAGGTCACAAAACAAATCTTAAATAAATTTAAGAAGACTGAAATCATATCGAGTACCTTCTCCTATCACAATGGTATGAAACTAGAAATCAATTATAGGAAAACTAAAGAACACACAAACTCATGGAGGCTAATTAACATGCTATTAAACAACAACTGGGTTAACAACAATATATCAAGGAAGAAATCAAAAGATACCATGAGACAAATAAAAATGAAATCGATCACAATGACCCAAAATCTATGAGACACAGATAAAGCAGTTCTGAGAGGGAAATTTACAGCAATACAGACCTACCTCAAGAAACAAAAAAAGTCTCAAATAAACAATCTAACCTTACATCTAAAGGAACTAGGAAAAGAAGAATACAGCCTAAAGTGAGTAGAAGGAAGCAAGTAATAAAGATCAGAAGAGAAATAAAATATAGTAAAAAAAAAAACAGAAGTAAAGATCAATGAAACCAAGAGCTGATTCTTTGCAAAGATAAATGAAATAAACCTTTAGCCAGACTCATCAAGAGACAGAGCTCAAATAAATAAAATCAGAAATGAAAGAGAAATAACAACCAACACCAGGGAAATACAAAGGATTATAAGAAAATGCTGAGAAAAATTATATGTCAACAAATTGGACAACATGGAAGAAATGGGTAAATTACTAGAAATACATAATCTTCCAAGACTGAATCAGGAAGAAACAGAAAACATGAACTACTAACAAAATCAAATCAGTGACAAAAAAACTCCCAAAAAACAGAAGTCCTAGAAATTCACAGGTGAATTTTTCCAAACGTTCAAAGGAAAATTAATACCTATCCCTCTCAAACTATTCCAAAAATTGAAGGGAAGGAAGACTCCCAAATCATTTTACGAGGCCAGTATTACCCTCATTCTAAAACCATTCAAAGGCACTATCAAAAAAAAAAAAAAAAGAAAAAGAAAGAAAGAAAATTATAGGCCAATATTCCTAATGAACAGATGTAACAATCCTCAACAAAATATTAGCAAACCAAATTCAGCAATACATGAAAAGATCATACACCCTATTACCTGAGACTGATTCCTGGGATGCAAGGTTGGGTCAATATCTGTGAATCAATTAATGTGATACACAACATAAACAAAATGAAGGATAAAAATCGCATGATCATATCAATAGATGCAGAAAAAGCATTTGATAAAAATACAACCACCATTCATGATAGAAATGCTCAGCAAAGTGGAGATATACCTCAACATAATAAAAGCCATATATGTCAAACACACAGCTAATATCATAAGCAATGATGAAAAGGTAAAAGCTTTTTCTTTAAGATCAGGAACAAGACAATTAATGTCTACTTTCATCACTTTTATTCAACATAGTATTGGAAGTCCTAGCTATCAGACAAGGAAAAGAAATAAAGGCATCCAAATTGAAAAGGAAGACGTAAAATGTTCACTATTCTCATATGACATCATGCTATACAGAGAGAACATTAATGATTCTACCAAAAAACTATTAGAATAAATGAATCTGTAAAATAGTAGGATATAAATTTAATATTTAGAAATTGCTTGCTTTTTCATACGCCAGTAACAAACTACAAGAAAAGAAATTAAGAAAACAATTCCATTTACAATTCCATTACATAGAATAAAATACTTAGGAATTTAACTAAGGAAGTAAAAAACTTGTATTCAGAAAACTATAGTATAAGACATTGAGGAAAGAAATGGAAGGAGATACAAATGAATGGAAGAATATACCATGCTCATGGATAGAAAGAATTAACATCATTAAAATATCCATACTACCCAAAGCAATTTACAGATTCAATGCATCCCTAACAAAATAACATGGCACTTTTCACAGAACTAGAAAAAGTAATCCTAAAATTTATATAGAACCACAAAAGATCCCAAATACCCAAAGAATTCTTGAGAAAGAAGAACAAAGTTGGAGGTATTATGCTACCTGACTTCAAACTATACTACAATCTACAAGTATACAGTAATCAAAATAGCACTGTAAGGTCATAAAAATAGACATGCAGAAAAATGGAACAGAATATAGAGCCCAGAAATAAATACAAGCCTATGTGGTCAATTAAACTATGACAATGGAGGCAAGAACATATAATGGGGTAAAGACAGTCTCTTTAATAAATGATGTTGAGAAAACTGGACAGATACATGCAAAAAAATGAAACTAGACCACTTTCTTACACCATATACAAAAACAAACTCAAAAATGGATCAAAGACTTAAATATAAGACCTAAAACCATAAAACTCCTAGAAGAACACATAGGGAATAAGCTCTTTGATACTGCTCTCAGTATTTTTTTGGATATGTCTCTTTGGCCAAGGGAAACAAAAGGAAAAATAAATAAAATATATCAAATTAAAACATTTTTGCACAGCAAAGGAAACCATCAACAAAACAAAAAGATAACCTATTGAATGGGAGAAGATATTTGCCAATGATATATCCAATAAGGAGTTAATATATATTAACTCCCAAATATATCAACAACTACTAAAACTTAACACCAAAAACCAAATAATCCAATTAAAAATGGGAAGAGGACCTGAAGAGACATTTCTCCAAAGATGACATAGAGATGGCTGATAGACATATGAAAAGATGCTCAACATCACTCAGGGAAATGCAAATTAAAACCACAATAAAATATCACTTCACCTTTGCCAGAATGGTGATTATCAATAAATCAACAAACAAGTGTTGGCGAGCATTTGGAGAAAAGGAAACTCTCATGCATTATGGGTGGAATTGTAAATTGGTGTGGCCACTATGGAAAACAGCATGGAGATTCCTCAAAAAATTAAAAATAGAACTACTATATGATCCAGCAATTCTCCTTCTGGGTATTCAACCAAAGAAATCCAAAACACTAATTCAAAAAGATGTGTGTTGGAGTTCCCTGGTGGTGTAGTGGCTTAAGGCTTCGGCGCTGGTGCTGTCAACGCTGCGGCCTGGGTTCGATTCCCAGCCAGGGAACTACTCCCCCCCACCCCGCCCCCCACACACACAAAAGATGTGTGTACTCTTATGTTCATTTCCACATTATTTATAATAGCCAAGGGAGATGTGGTACATATGTACAATGGAATATCATTCAGTCATAAAAAATGCAACCTTGCCATTGTGACAATAATGGATGGACTCAGAGGGTATTATGTTAAGTGAAATATGTCAGCTAGAAAGACGAATACCGTATGATTTCACTTATATGTGGTATCTAAAAAACAAAATAAATGAACAAGCAAGACAGAAACAAACTCGTAGAGACAGAACTGAAGGTTGCCAGATGGAGGGTGTTTAGGGGACTGGGTGAAAAAGATGAAGGGATTAAGAAGTACAAATTGCTTGTTACTTGTCACAGGGATGTAAAGTACAGCTTGGGAAATATAGTCAGTAATATTGTAATAACTATACATGGGTACCAGACTTATTATGATCACTTTATAAGGTATATGAATGTCTAATCACTACGTTGTTTACCTGAAATAAATATAACATTGTATGACAACTGTAGTTGAAAAAAAACTTTCCTTAAAAATGATTTATTTTACTCTTCTGCTCAAATAATTTAAGGAGACTCTACATGTGAAAAAAAATGAAATATTAAACGTCAATAAATATAACTCAGGAAATTTAGTCCTCAAAAAAGTAAGTAACTGAAGAACTAGTTACAGTCTTAGATTTACAAACAAAAACCTCCATGGATAATGGGCAGATTAATTGGAACAGAACCCATAAAATTACAGATTAATTCTTATTAGATTATCATAAATGTAGGGGAGGTACCTCAACATGACAAGATTATGCTAAATAAATGGATTTGACATAAGGTAATCAAGTTAAGAAAAACCAACAGCCAGGTATTGAATTTCCTTAGCTATAATTCAGAGGTAGCTTTGTGAAAATAAAAAGAATTACTGGGTTTTTAAAACTCAGCAGTTATATTTTGTCTGTATCAGGGCTCAACAAATTTTTTCTATAAAGGGCCAGGTAGATAACAGATATGTTAGATTTTGTGAGCCATCAGATCTTTGTCACAACTACTCAAACTGCCACTGTAGTTTGAAAGCAGCCCTAGATAACAAGGAAGCAAATAGGCAATGGCTGTGTTCTAATAAAACTTCATATACAAAAATAGGCAGCAGCCAGACTTGGCTCATAGACTGTAGTCTGCCAATCCCTGTCCACAGAAAAATATGATAATCATTTAAACAAATGAGTATCTCAGAAACTTACTGCTTAATTTTATCATTTCTAGGTCCAAATCTTGGTCCAGATGGTCCCCTTCTGAAAACAAAATACCGAGTGCATATTAATAAAAGGATAAAACACACACACACACACACACACACACACACTCACTCACTCAATAAAGCTGAATCCTAAACATGGATCAGTCATTTATCATAAGGAACCCCATTTTACTGATATTGCTGGAACTGAACTATATGTAATTGTGTCTGCACTCCCTTGGTACTTGATGTGGTCCACTATGCACCTAACTTTTCTGTTTCTGACTTTCAGAAAAATTAGTGTGTGTATAATCCTTAGAACACAAGATGTTCTAATGATTAAACTTGGAAATACTATAGTAACTAAAGTGTCAGTGAGTATAAATAGCTTTATGATCAATTCTAGAGCACTAAAAGTACAATTCACCTGGAATTTGGGCTATAATGAAATGATGATTGTCAGGGACGAATATAGAGAAAAATCCACTCAGAACATGAAAATGTTTAAAGTATGTTTTTTGATTACTCATCTTAAACTTACCAACATAGCTAAAATGCAAGAGTCTACGAAAATATCAACATTTCTCAAATTTTTACTTTTTTATTACAGTTGAGAGCTATATCATTATTCTGGAAATGAACATTTTTGGGTATTTTAAGTAATTACATTCTTCTGATGGTAGAGAGTAAGGTATAAACCACAAAACTCAAAAGAAAATAGGTTCTGTACCAAGTAAACCCTAACTCCCCTGTGCCCTCTCCTCTCAGCCCCTGGCAACCTCCATTGTACTTTGTGTCTCTCTGACTTTCATGACTACAGGCACCTCTTGTAAGTGGAATCAAGTAAAATTTATCCTTTTGTGACCGGCTTCTTTCACGTAACATAACATCTTCAAGGTTCATCCATGTCGTGGCGTATGTCAGAACTGCCTTCCTTTTTAAGGCTGAGAAATATTTCATTGTATGTACACACATTTCGTGTATCCATACTCATTTTTAATGAACACTTGAGTTGCTTCCAACTTTTGGCTACTATGAATACTGTTGCTATAAACATGGGTGTTGATTAATTTTTTAAAATTATTTCAAGAACTTTATTTGGTTTGTCTCCCTTTCAACACACAGACACAACCATAGATTGTAGAAGCTGCATTATGAACAAGTGTGCCAGCTGTCAGGCCCTTTGTAAGATGTACAGCATTATAGGGGATGGGCCTCCAGTGGTGTATTGTTGGCCTGAAGAGTTAGTGCTTCCCACAAGGGTATCTCATTTACATTCAAGAAATCATTTATTTAGCCAAAGCATCTGGACTTCTTTTCAATACTGAGTTCCTTTTTGACAGGTAGCTATTGCTACAGACTAAGGCTTCTCAGAGTAATTGGCACTGTGAACAAACAGCTTGGTGACGCTATGGAAATCCTGTCACCTGTCGAAAATTATCTTCACACTTCATCTGACCTTTCTGAGAAAAATGATACTATTTCCTGTTACTGGATTTCTTTCTATCCTCTAGGTTCTTTTAGTCCACTGCTTCATGGTTGTCAATTGCTTTTAATAAAATGTTTTTATTTTGGGGAGGGAAAAAAGCCTCTACAAAAAAACTGCACAACATTATAACAAAGAGAAAGGTCAATGTTATTTCTCAGGCAAACATCCCATATCAATCTCCAGAGAAAATTCCTGCAACAGTATGTCATCCTTCCTCCTAACTTTGCAAATACAAACTGAGGCCTACATAAGAGAGCCTTTTCTAATCGCAACTACGAAGGACTAATCAGGTCATTTAATTTTGACAAAGTAGCAAGGCATCAAATGGTGGTGAAACAATTGGGACAGCCCCTCTCCACAGTTATCTTTCACCCTTACCTCAACCATATATAAAAATTAACTTCGAGTAGATTATAGACCTACATGTAAAGAGCAAAATTTTATAAGACTCATACAAGAAACATAGGAGAAAATTTTAGTGACCTTGGGTTTGGCAAAGATTTCTTAAATAAGCAAACACAATAAAAATATTTAATAAACTGATTCCACCAAAATCAAAACTTTGATCTTCAAAAAGATACTGTTATGAAAATGAAAAGATTAAGTTACTAACTGGGAGGAAATATCTATAAAACATGTATTTGACAAAGAACTTGTATCTTGAATATATCAAGAATTCTTACAACTTAGTAAGAAGACATTTAAAATTGGGTGAGAGATTTTAACATACAATTCATCAAAAAAAAAAAAAATGAGGATGGAAAGAAAACATGCCTAAAAAAAGATTTTCAATATGATGTCATTAGGGGAATGCAAATTAAAACTGTAATGAGATAGCACTCCACGCCCACAGAATGGCTAAAATTGAAGACTGACCATATGTAGGGCTGATGAGGAGCTGGACCTCTGGGACTCGCACACAACGCTGGTGGGACTATACAATGGCACACTGCTTTGGAAAACAACTGTAAACACACACCAGCTATTCCACGCCTGAGTATTTACCCAAGAGAAATGAAAACATACGTCCACACAAAAGCCTGTATGGAAACGTTTACAGCAGCCTTATTTATAATAGCTGAAAAGTAGAACTGCTCCAAACACCCATCAATTTAAGTGAATGAATGAATGAAGGAAGGAATGAAGCACAGTACATTCATACAACGGAATACTCCTCAGAAAGAAAAAGAAACAAACTACTGATACGTGCGATAGCATGGATGCATCTCAAAACCATTATGCAGGGTGAATTAGGCCAGTTTAAAAAAAAAAAGGCATAATGTATAGTTTCATTGATACAAAAATTCTAGAAAATACAAACTATAGTGATAGAAAGCAGATCAGTGGTTGCCCGAGCACTGGGAAAATGACAGATTGCCAAGGAGTATAAGGAAATTTCTGAGGTGACGGCTATGTTCATTATTGGATTTTGGTGATCATTTCACAGGTTTACAGTATGTATGTCAAAAGTCATATTGTACATATTATATGCATTTTATTATATGTCAATTATATCCCAATAAAGCTGTAAAAGAAACTTACAGGAAAAAGTCCTCTTCTTCATCTGAATCATCTTCCAACAGATTTCTCTGTCAAAAAAAAGAAAAGAAAAAAAAAAGACTTGAGTTTTCAGATTCAGAGGGTTTACAAACTGTTGGAGAGGAATAATAAAACAAGTTCTATCCCAGTGAAAGAGTAATTGCATGTGCGCTTGCTTCACTGGAAGTTACAAGATACAGAACCACATTTACAGACCTTCCAGAGAAAATGCCAGCAGTGCCGGAACCCTACGACTGACTACAAGGCAGAAAAGTCACCGAAGCTGCTGTGGGAGTAAAGAACAGCAGGCAATCAGGAAGGACCAAGTCCCTTCTTCCTCCTGTCGTCCAGCCTCTCTCTATTCAATATTCATTTAACAAGTATGTTTGAGCATCTTCTATGTGCTATGCGCTGTTCTAAACAGCAAGCACCAGCTTTGAACAACAGAGACAAGGTCTGAGCTCTCAAGAGAAAAATATCTGATGGTGACAAATGCTATGCAGAAATAAAACAGTGATGGGATAGAAAGTGACAGGGTAGCTAAATGAGATTAGGCTGTCATGGAAAATCACTCTCAAGAGGTAAAATTTAAGCTGAGGTCCAAATGATAACAGACAGCCAACAAAGATTAGGGTGAAGAGCATTCACTGCCAGCGAGGGACCACCTAGCGCAGAAAAAGCCTCAGTGTATGAGTCACAAGCAATACGAATGGTTTGAGTCCTATTAAAAACAAAAACTATACATGATTAAAGTTCAAAAAATTCCAGCAATATCTGTTTACAAGAAATTCACCTAAAACAAATGTCAAATAAAAGATGAAAAAAAGAGGTAGAAAAGATACATCAGCAAATCCTAAAAGAATCATTAGCGTTAGCAATATTAAAATAAAGAGAAATTTTAGGACAAAGGCATTAAACAATCAAATAAAGAGATTATACAATGATAAAATGCACAATTCACCAAGAAGATTTAACAGCAGTGTAGGCTTATATGTAACAATGTAGTTTCAAAATATATTAAGCAAATGCTACTCAAGTTACCAGAAGAAATGGATACATTCAAAATTATAGGGAAGATTTAGCATATCCTTCAGAGATGGAGAAACTAGGAAGACAAAATATAAATAATATAATTATGAACTTTGTATTCAGCAAATCTTATTTTCAAATATCCAAGTAATGGACAAGCCACAAAAGAATTTCAATAAATTCTCCAAATCACACAGGTTACATTCTCTGGGCATAATGCAATGGAAAGTAAAATAATAAAAGAAAAACTTAAGACACTCTTCTAAAGAACACATTAAAATGTAAATGGAAGTTAAACAGACTATTTAGAAATGAATGCCCCTGGGAATATTACGGAATAAAATCTGTAGAGTATCCAGTAGTACTTAAAGAAAAAGGTGACCTTAAATGCATTTATTTATGAATTAACAAAGACTGAAAATATAAGAAATTAGTATTTAACTCTTAATATGAGTAAGTTATTTCTAAGTAACATATAACTCCAGAAGTTTTAAAGATAAAGATTAATGGATTAGACTACACAAACATTTAAAACCTGAAGAACATGACACTCATTAACCAGGTTAAAGTGCAAATAACAAATTGGGGAAAAAAAAATCTGCAACCAAAGGTCTGATATCTACATTACATCAAGAGCTCTGACAAACCAGTAAGAAAAAGACATATTATAGAAAATCATCACAGGAGACGAACCAACAATTCCTAATAGAAGGAGAAATAGTCAATGACCACATGGAATGATGTTCTAAGTCAATACTCAGGGAGATGCTTTAATTAATTCCTTCAACAAATATTTATGAAAGCTATTCTAGTTAATAAGTAATAGATAATCATTACATTTATGATAGTTTATTTGCCTTAGAAGATGATACTAAAGATGAAATGTTTTTATTATAACTGTATAATAAAAAACACACATGAAAGTTAACCTTTTACACCCACTGACTGAACAAACATGAGTGCTTGAAATACAGTATCAAAAAAGGATAATGGGACATGAGACACCACTTCACACCCAGTAAGCAGATAATTAACAAGTATTGCTGAAAAGAAACTAGTGGTGAAGAGAAATGTGGAGAAAATGAAAAATCCACATATTGCTAATAGACCCTTTGGAAAGCAGTTTGACATTTCTTCAAAAGAATGAATAGAGTAATTCCATTAGTGGAAATCAGCAATTCCACTCCTACATATTTACCCAAGATAAAGGAAAACATATGTTTACACAAAAAGCTTTTATTATATAATACATAAATGTTTACAGCAGTGGTATTCATAATAGCCCCAAAGTAGAAATAACCCAAAATGTTCATCAACTATAGAATGGAGAAATTAAACGTGGTATATCCATATAATAGAATGTTATTCAGCAATAAAAAGAAATGAAATACTGACATATACTGTAACATGGATGGACTTTGAAAACATGCTAAGCCAAAGAAGCCAGTCACAAAACACAACATATTGTATTAATCCATTTATTTAAAATGTCCGGAATAGACAAGTCTATAGATTTGTGGTTGCCTAGGGCTGAAGGGAAGAAGATAATGGGGGATGACAGCTAAAAGGTACAGGATGTCTTTTTGGCATAACGAAAATGTACTAAAATTGATTGTGATGATGGCTGCACAATTCTGTAAATGTACTAAAACGCATTGAATTGTATAGTTTAAATGAGTGAATTGTATGGCATGTAATCTCAAAAAGCTGTTACCAGAAAAAAGTGTAATAGGAAAGAGGAACAAAGATTTAGAAGTTTAAAAAAATAATTTATAGATTATTAGAACCAATCAATTATCAGATTTCACAATGACAAACACTCAAAAGGTCTCTAATTAAACAGACAATTTTACTCACCTTTGGTGTCCAATGTCCTATTTTTACAATAAATTGTAGCAGTCAACCAACAATGTAAAGAGAAAGTACCATAGTCATAGTTTCAGTAGCAGAATGGATTGAGGCTGGATATTTTATATTTTTAAATATATAAAGCTTATTTTAAAAAGTTTACAGGGGGTTCCCTGGTGGTATAGTAGCTAGGCTTCAGTGCTCTCAATGCTGTGGCCTGGGTTCGATTCCCAGCTAGGGAACTACCCCGACCCGTCCCCAAAAAAAGCTTACAAACTGTTAGGGAGGAATAATAAAACAAGTTCTATCCTGGTGAAAGAGTAATTGCATGTGCTTTACTAATAAACTTTAAGTATATAAAGCTTATTTTAAAAAGTTAACTAGCAATTAGTCTATTGGTGGATTCAGTTACCCTTCAAGAAAAAATAAAACTGTACTTAGCAAAAGGGTAAGACAAACATTTCCTGTATTGTACTCTAAATCATAAGCTGTTAGAAGCTGTGACAGAATGGATAATAAGAGATTCTAAGGCTGAGCAAAAAAGAAGCTTGTATAATGAAATCAAGTAGACAAGAAGGCCTATAAGGGCAGAGACTATGCCCTCTAGTTTTTAGCAAAATGCCCAGCACATAGTAGGTGGCTAATAAATATTTGTTCAACGAATCAGTAAATTAGGGAATGGCAAGCAGTGAGAGAGGGCTTCAAGTTGATGATAAAAAAGAATAATGTCAAGAGGATGTCAGAATGATAACTCTGGTGGAGTGAGCAGACAGACCCCTTTTTATCTCCTTTTCTATTTACAAGTCTGACAACTATAATTCAACAAAGGATCCCCTATCCAATACACAAATATGTCTTGGAAATCCATGAAGGTGGGTATACTGGAATGAGTAACGGAGGCAAGATGGGTGTAAGGACAGGTATGGTGGCACAGACACAGTTTGGTGCCACTGCCAACCCAACTAACATGCACCCACCCCCCTACCCTCTGGTGGTGGTGAAGTCAGGCTGCAGCCCTTACTACAGCAAGCATGTCCAACCTGTGGTACAGGATGGCTCTGACTGAAGCCCAACACAAATTCTTAAAATGTATTTTTTTGTGACTCATTTTGTTAGCTCATCAGCTATGGTTAGTGTTAGTGTATTTTATGTGTGGCCCAAGACAAGTCTTCCTCCAGTGTGGCCCAGGGAAGCCAAAAGGTTGGACACTGCTGCACTACTGCCTGGGAGGTAAGAAAGGCAGAGGCAGCTGGAGAAGCCAGTTCCCCACCCTCACCCCTCACTGCACCAGAGCCCAGCAACTGTAGCTGAACTGCTTTAAACAACACAGCAATGCCAGTGGTCATTACTAGCAAGGAGGTAGCACTGAGGACTTGCAAATCTGCCTTCCTTCCTTCCCCCACCCACTATAGTGGAACCTGGTAGAAGCAGCAAAGATACCTTAAATAGCACAGTGAGGCTGCCTGGCTGTCACTAGTAATAAAGAGGCAGTACTGGCAGCTCACAAAACCAGTTCCCTACTCCCAGCCACATCTCCCACCATGGTGGTAGTGTCTTGAGACTGAAGAGACCAGGACAGAGGGGACACTTACCACCTTGGTAAATATGTGGCATTTTCCATGACCAAAGTGACAATACCCCACTGCAATCCCAGAGGCATAAGTAGCACAGGTAAAAGAAAACAAAAACTTGGGTTTGGTACCATCTACTGGAAAACAAAAGAAAGTCTGTTCCTTATCAACCTGCTGAATTGTTATGATAAAAATCAACCCGCTGAATTGTTATGATAAAAAAATACCTAAACAAGAAAAGTGTTCACTACATCAAATGCACAGGCAAAGAAGCAATCAACCAAGTACCATGAACAATCAAGATGGCAGCACAGAAAGAAATTGAAAAATCTCCAGAAATCAAACTCAAAGCCATGGAAAATTATGATTTAAATGACAGAATATTCAAGATATCATTCATGAAGAAAACTCAAGACAGTTCAATGACTCAGGTATAAAAATGAACAAAAGAAGTACTTTAACAAAGAAATTAAGCTATAAAAAAACAAACAAACAGAAATTCTGGAGCTGAGGAACTCAATAAATGAGATAAAAAATTCATTAGAGAGCATTGAAAATACAGCAGACCAGATGGAAGAAAAAAATCAGTGAGCTCAAAGATAGAAACCCAGAAGTGATTCAGTGGGAATAAGAAAGAACAGAGAATTAAAAAAAAGAAAGAGCTCTTTGAGCCATTTTCCTGCTCAAGCCTGCTCCTACCTCTTTGGAATGCACTTTCTCTTCAGTAAACTATCTCTTTGTTTCACCTCTTAAAAAAAAAAAAAAAAAAAAAAAAAGAAAGAAAAAAGTCTACAAGAAAGAACTATCTGCTCCATTAGAAAGAGCAATATAAGGATAATGGATATACCAGGAGAAAGAGAGAAAAGAACAGAGAGCCCCCTCAAAGAAATAACTGATGAAAACTTCTCAAAACCTATGGAAGGAGTTGGACATTTGAATACAAGAAGCTAACAGAACACCTAATTATCTCAACACAAAAAGACCTTGTCTAAGACATGTAATATTAAAACTGTCAAATGTTAATGATAAAAAAATTTTCAAGGCAGCCAGGAAAAAAAGACTGTAGCCTACAAAGGAAACCCCATCAGATTATCATCAAAATTTTCCGCAGAAACCCTACAAGCCAGGAGAGAGTGGAATGATACATTCAAAATACTGAAATAAAGAAACCACCAGCCAAGAATAAAATACCCAACAAAGTTATCTTTCAGATACAATGGAGAAATAAATGCTTTCCCAGAAAAGCAAAAGCTGAGGGAATTTACCACCACAAAAACCTGCATTACAAGAAATGATGCAAGAAGTTATTTTACCTGAAACAAAAAGAAAAAAGTATACAAAACTTTGAGTAAGATGATAGAGAGAAGCATGAAACTGCAACTCTATTTCAGAACAGGGTATTAAACAATTATAACAGGAAGGTTAGAGAGAGGAAAAGCATGAAAAAATAACTATATTGCAATCTGGTAACCAATGCACAACATAAAAAGGGATAATCTGTGACAACAAAAACATAAAAGAGGAGGAGGAAAAGGACTGAACTTGCAAAGGTGAATGAAGATAAAAAGTAATGAGAAGAGCAAGGATTATTATATCTATGAGACATTACCTAGTAGTAATGACAGAAATAAAAATCCAGAACTGAGATATGGAACATAAAAAAAGAGAAACAGGAGGAAAAAAAAAATAGAAAACAACCAAATTAAAGTAGCAGAAAGAAACACAAGGGACAAGAAACAATGGGAGATACAGAGCAACCAGAAAACAAAAGACAAAATGGCTGTAGTAAGTCCTTATCTATCAATAATCATCCTACATGTAAATGGCCTGAACTCACCAATCAAAAGACACAGAGTAACAGGATGAATTAAAAAACAAGACCCGACTATATGTTGCCTTCAGAAGACCCATCTCAGCTACAAAGACAAACACAGGCTGAGTAAATGAGCAGAAGATGATACTCCCAGCAAATGGCATCCAGAGAAAGGTGAATGTAGCCATACTTATATCAAATAAAATCGATTCCAAGACAAAAGGGTAACAAGAGACAAAGATGGATATTTTATAATGATAAAAGGAACAATCCATCAAAAAGACTTATGCTTATTAAGACGTAGAGGGTGCCAAAAAAATGTATATACATTTTAAGAAAGGAAAAAAACTCTATTAAAATTGTAATACTCAATATATACTGATAACAAAAGAGGAATACAAGTTACATTTGACTTCTGCAATTATAAGAGGTGCTCAAAAAGGTTACCATCAGCATCCAGACACTTCTGATTATGGTGAAATACTGCTTGACCAAGATTGACCAAAGTGTCCACTTGTATTGCTGTGCGTGCTGTTTCAATTTCTTCCCAAAGCACCACCAGAGTAGCTGGTTTTCTATGGTACACCACATCCTTTAAGGTCCCCCACAGGTAGAAGTCAAGGGGTGTTAAGTCAGGAGAACATGGGGAAAAATCAAACAATGTTCTCAAATTTCAAATACCAGTTCAAAATGGTGCTTCCACCATTTTCTATGACTGTTCTGCCTGTCGCATTGTTAGCGTTCACTTGATTAACACCATCTTTTGAGCAAATGTCATACTACACATTGCTACCATAATTCAATTCAATTTTACAAAGTAATACAGAGATAACATCTCTTAAAATGTACATACATTTTTTGGCACCCCCGTATATGCACCCAACCTGACAGTACCAAAATACATAAAGCAATTAACAGATCTAAAAGAGGAATTTGATAAAAATACAATAGTAGATGACCTTTAATACCCCACTTACAGCAATGGATAGATCTTCCAGAAAGAAAGTCAACAAGGAAATATCGACCTTAAATGACATATTAGAGCAGATGGGATTTAATTGACATTTACAGAACTTTCTATCCCAAACAAGAGAATACACATTCTTCTTAAGTGCACATGGATCACTCTTAAGGACAGACCATATGTTGGGATGCAAAACAAGTCTTAATAAATTTAAGAAACCTGAAATCATACCAAGCACATTTTTTTTTTACCACAACAGTATAAAACTGGAAATCTAGAGTATACAGATGGCAAATTATAAAACTGTACAGCTGAAACTTATATAATGTTATCAACCAATGTTACCACAATAAATTTTACAAAATAATACTAATTTCTTCCTTCAAAAAAATGTCTTGAATACTTATTGTAAAAGTAACCTATCTATAACATTTATATCATGTTTTCATAATAATTCACAATTTCTAGATTTATATCTACACAGAATGGTCTGGAATGAACTAGAAATTGAACATTATCATATATATTACTCTGGATTCTGAGACAATTACAGGAACAGAATCCTTTATCTGCAATTCTAAAATCTAGAAAGTTCTGAAAAACCAAGATATTGTTTATGTTTGGAGCCAAACTCATTTGGAGGAAAACCATACCTGAATGGATGTTAGCCAATTTACATATACACTTTATTTATACATTTAGAATAAGCAGACAGTTCACTGACAAATTAATGTTTAGAGATGCTGTTAAATAATATACACTTAGCTACCATTCTAAAATCTGAAAATTTCTAAATTCCAATTACATTTGGCTCCAGAGTTCTGAATAAGATATTATATATTTATATAAAATTCTCTTTGAAAGGTTAGAAAGAAGCTGTGATCAATAATGGAAGGAGAATTTAGTTGAGTCACCAATTTAAGTAACATATACTTTTTAATGTTTACTATGAAGAAAAACATATACTCCAAGATTTTTCTAAAACAAATTATTTACAAAGAGAATGAAAACATATTTCAATCTTTCTTTTTTAAAAGCTTAAGATTCTGAACTTACCCTTTCACTTTTCACAGAACCAGTGACATCGTCATCATTTAGGTGGCGCTTGAACTTGGGAGGCATATTGTTTACTCCAGAAGTACTCCTCTACTTCCCAGCAGAATAAGTACCAGTACCTCGAAGAGAAAATACATTTCATCCGATTTGAAACTCTGGGGTATAAGGTAAAGTACTTAGAACAGAGTGCACATAGGAGGCCCTCTATGATGGGGCCGCCTTCACTTGTCTGACTCCGACTACTCCCTTCTCACTTGCTCCACTCCAGGGACCCTGGCCTCCGTGCTAGGCCTCAATACATGAGAAACAGTTAAACCCATGAGAAAATGGATGTAATTTTCATGGAACAACATGTGGAGGAAATCAGTGACCAAGTTTTTATGCAATGAAAGAGAAGATGCACAGGAGAGGGGGAAAATAGGAGGTACTACCCTGAAAATGAGACATGAAATGCTGTGGGATTTTAACTTGGAGTCAGAAGACAGCAGAACACTTCTAGTTCTTTCAGTTAGTTGCTCGAACAATGATGCAGTTTCCTCATCTGTAAAATAGTGCTTTCTAGGTTTCTGCATGGATTTGGGATGGTCTCATCAAATAATACATGCAAAAACATTCTGTAAGTTGTAACATCCTGTTCTGAAGCACAGCATTAGGTGTTCCAAGAAAAGGGATCTTTGTTAAGTACTGTTGAACAAAGCTAGTTTTTTCCTACAGAAAAATCTCACAGTCTTTTATATGCTAATATGCATTGTGATTTTCCAGGAAAATGCTTGAGTATGCAATATACTCAAATTTCCTTGAGAAAAAGCTGACATATGCAAATATGGGTTTTCAGTATCTTGAACTGGAAGATAAATGAATAATGAGAATAGCTAAAGTGTGCCCAGTGTTTTACTATGTGCTAGGCATCATGCTCAGTGATTTATGGGTATTTTCCTATACTTCTTTGAAACAGGCACTAAAAAACTAAGAGAAAGCTAAGGCTTCATAAAGATAACTAAGTGTTAGTCACTCTGCTCATTGAAATAGCAGAAGCAGGCCTGAATGAATCAACGGCTGCACACGATCAGTTGTAATTATTTATTCAGTTAGTTGACCATCAGGTTACACAGTTCTATTTTAGAAAGACCACTTCCCTCTAACAACCCAACAGCCCTCTTTCTTCTCCCATGAAAACTGAAGATGATCTTCAAATTAGGTACATACAGTTAGACATCAGCAAGACATCAGTTTGTTGGTTTATGTTATACACTAAAAAACTAAACAAGCCCAGAGTACAGTTTCATAAACCAAATAAAAGTTTTATTTTAAATTGGCTTCCTATCAAAACAAATTAATACTTTTTTTGGATAAGAAGTGCTTCCAAGAGTTTCCCTGGTGGTGTAGTGGCTAGGTTTTGGGGCTCTCAACGCTGTGGCCTGGGTTTGATTCCCAGCCAGGGAATTACCCCGCGCCAAAAAAAAAAAAAAAAAAATTTAACACATTTCGTACCGCTCACGAGTTTTCTCGTTTTTTCACGCACCTAGAGTGAATTATGATCTGTAGTTATGCGGTCCCTGGCGTATGTCTTAGAGATTTCTATGTGGTCCACAATTAAGAAGTGCTTCAAAAACAGAAACTTAACCACATGTAACAAAAACCAAATTTTTGTAACAGCTCTACAGTTCTTCATTCCACAATTTCTGTCACGTACACCTGGCCCATTTTATTACTCATACTTTGATTTCAGAATAATTCATTCATGCAGAAATGGTACAGAAGGCATGGAAAAACAAACGACACGGGAAGCAACTGAAGAACTTGAGCTTTTAATTATATCTGTATTTTGTTTACATGTTAAACCCTACAAAGGGGCTGCCTCAACATTTCAAAGCAAATAACAGGCAGATTTACATGATATCTTTATGAAATACACGGTGAAGCTATAAACTTAATGATGAGCAAACCAGACATTCAGGTCACAGAATCCAAGGATCAGCCTCATGAAGGCAGGAAACCAGTGTCTGACAAACAAATAAGCCATCAGCAAAGCAGCAGGGAGATTAATTAACTAGCATCATGAAGCACACGGCAACTGATGATATTTGTACCAAACCACTTGTAGAAATAAACCATGCTCAGAAATTAGAATTGCACATATGAGAATTTAGAATTATACATATTCTACCTAAGATTTCCCCTGGGGAAAAAAAAAAAGCAGCATTCACGTCTGTGTCTAGGCATATGTATGAGTCTTCATGCTATATTTCAACATCGAAGGCAGAATACCAAACACAATTCACTTTAGAAATGTCATCACCGTAAGCTTCTTATGCCAGACTCATACGTTTACAATTTCATGTAATTTTTTGAAGAGTAGTGTGTTCTCTGTCCAGTGGCTTTACACGAAATACGCTTCTAACCTGTTGTTTAATAAATGTTGTTGGCTTCATTTTTAGTTTACACAAAAGCAAACAAACAAACAAAAAACCCTACGTATTTCATTTCACAACAAGCTTAAATCTGAGCAGAGGCTTCCCTTTTCCCTGCCTCCACTCCCTTATCCCTCGTCAGCAGTCTTGGTGCAGTTTTAGGGAAGGCAGTGACTTGAATTGGACACAGCCTGGATGGAGATGTTATTCACAAAACCTGTCAGAATGTAATGACTGCCCTCACCTGCCAGTCACTATAAACGCAGCGGACTGGGGTCATTTCCTGAGCCTTTTAAAAGCTGAAATAAACCCAACCCCTCACAAGGAGCTCCGTTTCCCCGCTGCACTCCTCTGTCGCACCAGGTCTGCTCCTAACTCTGGTCCTTTCTGCCCCAGGACCCACTCACAACCGGGGTGCCTCCCCATCTTCCTCACTCTCTCGTCCCGCCCCTGTTCTCCTATCACCCAGAACACCCTCCGTCCCATTCTTCTCCCCTTCAACCGTCCCCGCTCCGTACACCCAGTCCCTGCCGCCCCTCCTCACAGCACCCCAGCTTCCTCCTCGGGGATCCCCCCGGCCCCCGAGGCTGGTCGCGCAGCCCAGCGCGGACGTTGGGGAGCAGGGGCGTCGTCTCCGTTTCCGTCCTTCTCACATGACCCCCGCCCCCCCCCCAACCCCGTCTCCGGGATCAGGCGGGCGCCCGTACCTGAGGCTCCCGGGGAGCTCCGGGCAGCTCTCGGGGCGGGCAGCGCTGGGCGGCTCGGGGAGGAGGCGGGAGGCGGAGGAGGGTGCGGAGCGGAGCCAGTGGGGGCCCAGCCGGCGTTGGCCGCTGCGCCGCAGCTTCGCCCCCGCTCATCGAGCCCATCGGCGCTCCGCGGCCCGGCTGCAGGCGGAGGGGCGGGACCAGGCCGGATCGTCGAAGGAGTCGATTCGCCCTCTCCCCAGAGGGCCCCTGCGGCCGCGCAGTTCAGATGAGGGTCTCCAGGCTCACACTGTGCTTTTTACACTGGGACTGGCCTCCGAGGCCGCAGTCCGGCCCGGGCGTGAGCGCGGGGCGGTCGGGGCGGTGGAGGAGCTCTGAGAAGTAGCTCGGGACTGGGCTGGCGCGATCTTTAGAAGGGGGTGCTTTGTGCGCCGTCCACCCCGCGGGCTAGGAAGCCGAGGAGGAAAGGGGGAGGGCTCGGAAGCCCGAGAACCGACTTCGGAACATTTAGGGTTTTTTCTGAAGAAGGGAGATCTGTGTGCTCCCTTATTTATGGAATCAGAGAGACAGGGTTTCTAATCCAGGCTTCTCATTTTAGACATTGGAAATCTTAGGTTCAGAAAGATTTTTTTTTTTTTTTTGAGAGGTCGTACAGCTAGTTTGAGAAGCGGACTCTGTTCTTTCCCCTGTATCCTTTAGAGTTCCAACTTAAAGTAATTAGTTCCAGACATTAGGCAGACACCCAAGCCTTCAGGTTTCAGGTGGGAAATCACCATTACAAATCCATTCCACTGTTCTCTTCGCTCCCTTCCCCTACGTCCCCGCCTCCAAGTGAGCTTATTAAAGTTTGTAGTAGCTGGGCACAGTAATTCAAAATTTATCCATTGCTACCACACACGCCCCAGCTGGATTGTTTAACTCATTTTTTCCCCCTGTGATTTGTTTGCTACACAGCGGGTACTCTGTTGACAGATAAGTGTTTTAACCTAGTCTATATTTAAGCCAAACACACACTAATTGAAAGATATATTGGCTAGGGCACTGACTCTCAAGTAAATTTCATAGTTGAATCACCTGAGAAGCCTTACAAATGACTGATGCCCAGGCACTATTCTGAAATTCTGATATAATTGGCCTGGGATGTTCATTGAGGCTCCTGAAAGTCTGGTGTTAG
Organism: Lyroderma lyra; assembly: GCA_004026885.1. NCBI lineage: Eukaryota > Metazoa > Chordata > Mammalia > Chiroptera > Megadermatidae > Lyroderma > Lyroderma lyra. The sequence continues at coordinate 11,428 of PVJL010007120.1, read as the reverse complement.
AATCACTTCCTGAGTCTATCACTCCCGCTCAGGCTGACTTGGACTGAAAGGCCCACCTAGAAAGAAAGCTTGTAGTTGCTCTGCCTGGGCTTAATGGTGCAACTACCCCAGACTCCATACATGATCCGGAAGTGATTATTTTTTGTCTAAGTTGATTTTGTGGGGTGCTTTCCTGCTTTGGTGCCTTAGCCAATTAGAATGTTAGCCAATTACAGCTTCAACCCTTCTTACTGAAGACTTAAGGCGGTGATTATTGCGCTCTGCAGGCATGTCATTGTATAGCTTATGTGAATAAACTTTTTTTTTTTTTAAACCACAATTCTTTGGTTCTGTAAACCATTTTGGTATAATTACTTACAGGAAGGATAAGGTGGGCTCTACCCTTTAATCACCCGAACAAAGTCTCTTTGACTATGCCCAACATTTCTGAAAACTTAGAAAATGCATTTTATAGATAATATAAACCATACATATCAGTAAGCCTGAAAGAGTATAAACAACACTAGACAGAATTGGGGGGAGGGGGTTCTAGTCTCACCAACTTGATTTATTCTTGGAGGACAGCAAACACTGTTTACCATTTTATATCCCTGGACTTTGACAGAATACCTGTCACATATCTGATGTATGAATTTATTCACTTTGATATGGCACCCAAGATTAACATTATCATCTTCAGCATGAAATTAAAGTTAGACCACCTAAATGATTTTTATTCATTAAATTCTGTTATAAACTCCTTTGTTTGGTGGTAGAAAAAAATTCTGCTATGGACTGAAGGTAGCACCCAAAGCAATGGGATATGTGAGATGTTTGTGGGACATATGCTAAGTGCAAGGGTTTAGGAGAAAAAACAGCTCGTTTTCCAAGGTTTCGTTCCTTTTCCTGCAAAGCAACTTAACTTTAGAATTAAATTAAATGATGGAGAAAACACTGTAAATAACAAAATCAGGATCCATGAGGAGGCCTTGTGACCCTCATGCAGGGGTCTGATGTACCAGGCACAGGCCATTGCCCTTGACACCATTCCCTTATCTTTCATGGCCTTGCTAGTTCTCACACTTACTGTCCACTGGCCCCAAAGGCTAACAACTTGCCATGGATGACATGCCCTTAGCTTTTCCCCATAAAAGGATATAAATGCCTAACAATCCTTATACTTAAGGAAACCAGTGTGCCTGCAAATGTCCCCATGTGAGAGTAGGAAACTGCTAAACAAAGAGAATCCTGGGAATCAAATATCATACTCAGGGGAGGCATGGCTGAATTCACTTAGTCATATATAACTCAATAAATTTTCATTTTTGATGGAATTTTACCTCAATTATGTGTGTCTGCGTGTATTTGTGTGCATGTGTGTTCCCCCCATGAACCCAATTTTAAGACTCTAATGTCAGCTTGAGAATTATTGCTCAGGTCAGTAACACCTTCAAGAATGTGTTGATACCAGCTCGTAAAAAGGTACAACATTATCCCCAGATGCCCTGCCTGCCTTGTATTATTCTAAGACAGAGAAAACCATTCATTTAACTTCTTAAATGTGGAAAACAGACCCATTTGCAAAGACTTCCAATGTGAAATAGTTTCCAGTATTACATGAGCCATACTTATGCCCTGTACACCAAGGAGAGATTGCCTTTAAAAAGTTTTCTATTTCACTCATGAAGCATCTTCATGCCCTGGACCACTAACTCTAACTGGACACTACAAACAGAATTCAAGAAGGGTGGGAGCCCTGGGATAGGCATGCAAGTTGGGGAGACTGGCTTTTACCAGTTTGGTTTTTACTGGTGTAATATCTCTAAATTCCTCTCAAGCAACAGTTCTATGAATGACTCTTCCTCCTTCCCTGTTTCTTTCTACAGATTTCCCCAGTCATCCAGAGGCCAATGTGAAAGCCATTTTGAATTCCTGTCTTTTGTTTCCTATACTAGGGGGACCCCCAAAAAACGAATTATCTTCTGGAGGGCGGGCCCCTGTAGTACAGGATTCCCCCACTAGGTTAGTGTTCTAGGAACCCATATGCATCAGTGTTCCAGCTGGCGTTGTTATGAAAGGCTGCATTTAGCTTCAGTGAATTTTTTTGGAGACTCTCTCAATGCATTTGCCCATTACATGATGAGTGATTTACATGAACAATGTACAACATGACACTGCACCTGCCCACACTGCGTTGAGTGGTCAGCAGTTTTTACCAAAAAGGGCATGACCCCTGTGCCCCACCCTCTGTGTTCACCCCAGTGACTTATTTTTTTGTTTCCTGGATGAAACAAGTCCTCAAAGGGATACATTCTGCCAATGTGGAAGAAGTGAAACAAAAAATGGCAGAAGCACTAAAAGGCATGAGAATTAACAAGATCTAAAACTGTTTTGAGCAGTGGAAAAAACATCTTGATAAGTGCATTGCATCAAATGGAGAATACTTGGAAGATGACTAAAGTTTAAACATGTAAGAATAAACAATTTTTATAAATAAATTCCGGGGTTTTTTTGGTCCAACCTCATATAAAATCAATAATGAAATGCTTCCATTCTACTCATGAGTATCTCTCATATCAGTTCTTTCCAGCTGTGACCCTGGTTCTCTATTGGCTTCCTGTGTCCTGACAGGTTTAATATAAATGCTGGGAATAGAAGACTTCTCAGAACCTGCACTTCACCTCAGTTTCTAGGTTTATCTTCTGCTCTCCTCCCACTATGATCTGTGCCACCACATGTTTATGTTTTGTATTAATTTCCCATTGCTACTGTTGCAAGTTACCAAAAACTTAGTACCTTAAACAGTACCAATACGTTACCTTAGAGTTTATGGAGGTTAGAAGCCTGACAGGGTCTCACTGGACTAAAGTCAAGGGGTCTATGGGCTGTGTTCCCTCTCGAGGCTCCCGAGGAGGATCCGTTTCCTTGACTTTTCCAGCTTCTAGAAGCTGGAAGGATTTCCTTGGCTCACAGCCCTCTCTTCTATCTTCAAAGCCAGCAATGCTGGGCCAGCCCTTCTCCTGTCACCACCATTCTGGTTCTCCTTCTTCTGCCCCCCTCTTCCATTTTAAGGACCTTTGTGATTACACGGGGCCCATGTGGATAACCTAGAAGAGTCAGCTGCGATGAAGCCTTAATTCCCCTTTACCATAGAACCCAACTTACAAATTCTGTGGATTACGTTATGGACATGTTTGGGGGAATGTTATTCTGCTTACCACATGCTCTTTCCCACCCTGTCCCCCAGATTGTCAGAAATGCTTTCAATGATCTATTCTTCATTTTGCAATTATCTTAGCAACCATCTATTAATTGAATATTGTTATCTAATGGGCTTAAATTAACTAACTATATGAATTGATAACATACCTATTACTTCTATTTCATAGTCAAACCTTGAAATATTTTAAATATACCCTATTTTTCCATGTATAAGATAACCCCCACTTTTCTAATCCAACATTAAGAAATCAGTATCAACCAGTTACTCCTGTGCATAAGATGACCCCAAGTTTTGGTACTTACAATTTTAGACAGAAGTATTATCTTATACACGAAAAAATACAGTTAAGTATTTTAAAAGACAGAGTCTAATGTTACATCTCAAGTGTTTCCGCAATTTAAATTTTCACTGAATTGTGTAAATCCTTGCAGGGAGAGGGCAGAGGCTGTTATTTTGTTTTTTTGGTATCAGGTAGCAGTTCAAGGACTATCAGTCCCCATAGGGTTAAAGCCAAGCCCACTGTAAAATATTACAGCCAGGCCCACTGTAAAAGGTTAAAGCCAGGCCGGCCACCCAGGCTTGACCTTGTCATAATCAGTTCATGTCCAGAGCTGGGAATTTCTGGTGCTGACATTCACTGTGCATGCACTGGCTCATGTAACCATGAAAATCCAAATAACCACTACTAGGTAGATGTGACAAGATGCCACTTTTGTTTGAATATATATATATGGTCCCAGGTGCACAATAAAGTGGCTTGCTTGCTGGCTTGTTTATGACCTTCCCATGTCAGTTCTGTGCGTGTTTTTTCAACTGGGTGTACCATTGCCGGAAACTGCCCTGCTTAAAAACCTTGGCAATGACATTTGGCGTAGTTGGCAGGATGAGGTAAGTATACCCCCAGGACCTCTGAGCGTCCCCAGGTGGAAAAAAAGGTGGCCTCCCACATCTCTATGGTACCCAGTGGCCACATATCTGGCCACATGAAAGGCTCTGGAGGGCTGGGATGAGATTAGGCCAATACCTGGGGACATCAAGAAGGCCCTGGAATCTATGGAACCAAACATTCTGCTGGCAAACCAGGGGGCAGCTGGGTGTGTAGCCTGGATGTTTCTGGTGGAGCTGCAGCACACCAGCCAGGAGATACAGGAACAAGCTCAACAGGTACATCAGTTGCAGCACGGGGAAGAAACACTGGAGGAGGGCCTGGTGGCTGCTGAATGTATGCTGCAAGACTTGGAGGAGTCAGTATGGTCCTCCAGGGCGGCTACAGGACAGGTAGACTGATACCTATATTACAGGCTTGCCCCTTAGTGCAAGGAAAGGTCAAGTTGGAGCAGCCGATGGAGCCGGGGAGTCAGCTGCAGGGCCCCCCTTAGGCCAAGCAGTATACAATGATTGCATACTTGCCCATGAAATTATAGAAATTGATGAAGCAGGTACGTTAGCTACAACAACAGGAAAAAATATTGGAGGAGCAGCTGGTGGCTGCTAAACATATGCTGTGAGGCTTGGAAGAGTCCGCACGGTGCTCCTGGGTGGCCTCCAGGGTGGATGCATGAAATAACAGCCGCCCTGGCTCAATTGAGAGATGTGGGAGTGGGAAAAAAAAGTGGCCAGGTGAGGCCACTACAAGTGTTCAGGGGGCCCCCACCCAAAGGATACCCAAAGGATAGAGGGGTTCAAAAGGGTGGCATTCAGCCTGCAGTAAAAGTAAGCTGAAAGCAGATATGGTTTGATCTTTTGGCTGCAGGGGTAGCCACAGAAAAAAATAGAGCAGCAGCCCACAGAAGTGCTGCTGGCTCTGTGGAAGCAGCTGAAACCTGAGCAGCAGTTCACTCCCCTGCCCGCTGCTGCACTCCTGATTCGGAAATTGAGACTGATTGATTTTTACCCAGACTAGGAGTCTGGCTGAGGTACCCAGCTAATGGGGGATCTGGAGGACTAGAGGCCACATGTTAAACTTAAGATTTACTGTTTCTTCCATAATGTGCAGCGGGTACTAGCCCTTGTGGGCACTGGAGCCGATAGCACTTTGCTGTATGGAAATCTGGATCGCTTTAGTGGTCCTGCAGCCACCATGGAGGGACATGGAGGCTGGATGATAGGGGTCAAACAAGTAGTTGTGACCCTGGGCATAGGATGATTGCCCCCACAAGACTATAATAAGGTCTATGCCTCCCTTATTGCAAAATATATTCTAGGGGTGGATGTGCTGCAAGGATTGGTGATCTCGATGTCAATGGGAGAATTTTGCCTGCATATATGAGTAGTAAAGACTATTGTTTGGGGACACCCCCATCATGTCCCCTTGGTATTGCCCCAGGCTACCCGTGTTGTGCATACAAAGCAATATCAGTTACCTGGAGGGCATGAAGAGATTGACCATACCATTCTCAAGCTTTACAAAACCCAGATAATCGGCTCAATGCACAGCCCTTACAATTCTCCCATATGGCCAATGAAAAAGCCTGACAGCTCCTGGTGAATGACTGTGGACTACTGGGAGCTAAACAAGGTGACACCTCCATTGCATGCAGCAGTGCCCAATGTTATGGATCTTATGGACAAACTCACACATGAACTGGGACAGTATCACTATGTTGTAGATTTGGCAAATGCCTTTTTCTTCATAGATACAACACCGGAGAGTCAAAAGCAGTTCGCCTTCATATGGGAAGGATGACAATAGACTTTCATGGTGCTTCCCCAGGGATATCTGCACAGTCCCACCCTGTGCTACGGACTGGTGGCTCAAGGCTGGACGACCTGGCGGAAGCCAGAAGGGGTGTGTCTGTTCCATTATATTGATGATATAATGCTAACTTCCAATTCTCTCACAGAGCTTAAGACTGCAGTCACCAGTCTACGAGAAGCCCTTGAAACCTGGGGGTGGGCTGTCAATGAAGACAATGTCCAAGGGTCTGGTTTATTGTAGACTTACTTGGGTTTGTTAGGCTATTGGAGAGTATTTATTCCTCACTTAGCCACTTCAGCTCACCTCTTACATCGCCCAATACAGGGAGGGGCTACTTGGGATTGGACCCCAGAGATAAAACAGTCATTTTGAGCCGCCAAGCAGGTGGTGGCTCAAGCCCAAACCCTACAGGTGGTTGACACCACCCTACCGTTCCTTTTAACGGTGTCAGTGGATGAGAATGGGTTTGGATGGAGCTTATGGTGAAAACATGGGACTCATAAAGTGCCCCCTGGTGTTTGGTCTCAATTGTGGAAAGGGGCCGAAGCCCACTATTCCCTTATAGAGAAAAAGCTAGCTGCTATTTATGCTGCCCTTTTGGCTTGTGAGGCCATAACAGGTCCTAATCTTGCAACCATTCTATCAAGGTATTGGTAGAGGGCTGGTTGTGGTCTTGTTTGTGAACACTGTGGACAGGGGTGTCCCTACCTTAACCAAATGGGGGGCCTATTTGGAACAGAGGGACCGTTTCTCATCTAGCCCTTTATCAGATCAATTACATGCCTTGCTAGGACCTATAAAATTTCAAGTGGAAAAGCCATCCCCACCAATGGAAGCTGAAATGTCTACGGCTAGTCCCTACTTAGAAGGGCAAGCCCCCATCCTGGCAGATGCCTGGTGTACAGATGGCTCCTGCCGGGGGCAACCGCCTACATGGGCGGCTGTGGCAATACAGCCCTCTACAGATGGATTCTGGTATGAGACAGGGACTGGGCAATCCAGTCAGGGGGCTGAATTGAGGGCTATGTGGCTAGTGCTGATGAATGAACCAGGCCCCGTACATGCCTGGATAGTTGGGCAGTATAGAAAGGTTTAACATTCTGGTTTCCCAGTTGGGCAGCCCAAGATTGGTTGATAGGGCGCCGTCCTTTGTGGGGGAGGGCTCTTTGGCAGGACTTGTAATAAACATGGTCTACAACAGGGGGCCACCATTTACCATGTTGTAGGACATAATCCTTTAAAGGCGCCTGGAAATGATGCTGCTGATGCTCTTGCTCAAGTGAGGGCAAGCCAGTTACTGCCTACCCGGGAGGTCCCTGGCTACATTGCAAGCTGGGACATGTTGGAGCTTAAACCATGGAACAGGTAGCTCATCAATGCGGTATGTCCCTGACCCGGGCACAATGTCAACAGGCTGTGCAAGAGTGCCAGGCTTGTGCTGAATGACACCCCCACCAGCACTGTGCCCCTGTGAGAACTGGGTGTTGTGCCAAGGAGTGGATACATCCCTTTCAGGAAAGGCAAGTGGACTATATCGGGCCCTTGCCAACAGATCATGGTTGTCAATATGCCTTCACAGCCATGGATACAAAAACTGGGTTAGGATTTGCCTGGCCTATGGCTGCAGCCACCCCAAAACATACCTTTGCTGCACTTGATCAGCTGAGCACTGCCTATGGGACTTCTATGGTGAGTACCAGTGACCGGGGAACTCACTTTACTGGGTACGAAGTACAGGCTTGGGCTCGTCAAAATCATAGTGATTGGCAGCTGCATGTACCTTACTGACCCCAAGCCACAGGTATAAAACAGTAAAATGGTTTATTAAAAAAAAATTCAAGATCTTGGGCCCCGGTTTACACAAATGGAGAACTATTCTGCCCACTGCAGTTAGGCTGCTCAATAAACAACCCAGATGTACTGGTTTGTCCCCATTAGACAAAGTTGTTTAAGGGTCACCCCATTTTTATATGTGGGTAGTTCCCTGGCTGGGAATCAAACTCAGGCTGCAGCGTTGACAGCGCCAGCGCCAAAGCCTTAAGCCACTACACCACCAGGGAACTCCCAGTCCATTTTTAAAAAGTATGTCCTAACCCTACTGATCTACACATGCTGCTAAAAATATGTAATGGGTCTTTGCTCCTCCCTGCTCCTGACTTGTTGGCACCAGGAAAATAAGCTTCATGGTCATGACTGGGACCACCTGGGTCGCCCATGTATCTTGGCTGGCTCTAACAGAACTTGGGGTGTTGGACTCAAGGAAGAATTGATCTTAAAACCATGGTTGTGGCACTGGCCCGTCTCTGCACAGGTGACCCTACCGGAGAGGGCCAGAGGCCCTATACTAAAGGGAACATTTGTCCTTGTCCTCTGGCCTCTTCCTTTATATTCCATCACCCATTAGAGCCACCTTAGCCCCAAACTCTTGGGCAACTAGTCTGGTATCATAGGCCAGGGGTGAAGCCCTTACCAGTCACATTGTTGTTGCAAGATAAACACACTGCCTATATTTTACCTGAGGGTAAAGATCTTCCTTTAATGGTGTCACTGTCTGTCTGCTTTGTCCTACCGCCCAGGCTAACGGCAGGCAGTAGTGTCCTGTCCTGGGTACACACGTTTGCTCAGGTGCACAATGTTCCCCACTGCTGGGTCTGCATGGAAATACCAGCGGAGGGAGCTGAGGGCCTTCCGTGGCGGATCCACCCAGCTTCCCTACACAACTAGACGCGGTTACGTACATAAAACAGCACCACTGAATGGGACCAATGTTGCAGGGCAGTGTACAATTTGCTCCACAAGGACCATAATAATCAACCCCCTCTGTTTGGTTATACAATAACTAATGGGTGGGGTTGAGTGGTGGGGGAACATGCGAAAAAACAGAGACAAGTCCCATTATGTATAAAACAACATCACTCAGCCACTAACTGCATTGCAGGTTGGGTGCCCCCACACTTGTATCAAAACATTACCCACATGCTGCTGACCCCTCGCATTTGGTGAAATGGGCCCAATATGCTGGCATTCATCCCACAGATATCCTTCCAGCTGGATACCTCTGGGTTTGTGAAGAACACAGATGGCCTTATTTACCTACAAACTGGACTGGCCAATGTACATGGGGCTACCCTTACAGTACTGGTCGAGTACTGGTGACCCTTCCTCAATTGCCTCAATTGGGATGCTGTGTATTACCACTGGCATTACCGATGTAGAGCCACTTGGTGGTTCTATGCTTTTGCTCTGGCCTGCCAGGGACTGCTGTCATAGATATAAAATTACAAGTAAAAACTTTAACAGAATATACAGCTCAAGCCCTAAATACTACTAAACAGGCCTTAAGCCTGTTATTAGGTAAAACAGCACAAATGTGCAAAGTTGTGCTGCAAAATCGGATGGCTTTAAATTTATTGACAGCCTCCCAAGGTGGCACATGTGCTATTTTACCTGTGGAATGTTGTGTATTTATCCCAGATCATGCTAAACATTCAGGCAGCCCTGGCCGAGACAGACACGGAGGTACAAGCCATTGGCTCCTCCATGGAAGACCCATTAACATCCTGGTGGAACTCCTTAGGATCCACCTAGTGGTGGATACTAATGGCCCTAGCAATTATTGCTAGCAGTCTGGTAGTCTTTTGGTGCACCCTATAGTGTTGCTGCAGGCTATTACCTCAAGGATATACACTGTGGGTAAAGTCCCATATGGCAGCCCTGTAGGGGTGCAGTGTCAGTCCCCAAAGGGTTAAAGCCAAGCCCACTGTAAAAAATTACTGCCAGGCCCACTGTAAAGGGTTAAAAACATGCCCGCTGCCCAGGCTTGACCTTGCCATAATCAGTCCACGTCTGGGGCTGAGGAATTTCTGGGGCTGACATTCACTACACATATACTGGCTCATGTAACCATGTAAACCCAAACAATCGCTACTGGGCAGATGTGGCAAGATGCCACTATTGTTTGACTATATATATAGTCCCAGGTGCACAATAAAAGTAGCTTGCTTGGTGGCTTGTTTATGACCTTCCCATGTCAGTTCCATGTGTGTTTTTTCAACTGGGTGTACCACCAATGAAACCTGCCCTGCTTAAAAATCTTGGCAATGACAAGGACAAACTGCCCTCAGCTCTCAAAAGTGCTTTCTGAAAGAACCACATCACACTCATTAGCAGCCCTGCATGATATAGTGGCTGAAGCCACCTCAGAGGCTTCTTCCAGTTTTCCTTATCTTGTACTCTTGAGAGGTAATAATGTGAAGGCAGCAAGATGTACATGAAAATACATTTTCTTTGATGTTACCTGTAGAGGACTTTTGGAGTAAACTTTTAAAATTGTGGAGTTGGAACTACACCCATTTTTACTTACCTCATTCATATTTTAAAACAGTGATTCTTAAAGCAGGGTCCCTAGCCTGACATCATCAGTATTACCTGGGAACTTGTTAAAAGTACAAATCTTTGGGCCCCGTTATAAACTTGGTGAATCAGAAACTCTGGGGCTGGGGCTCTGCAATCTGCCCTCCAGATGATTCTGATGCATGCCAAAGTTTGAGAACTACTTGTTTCAACCAAAGTTTTAAGTCTACTTTAACCTGTTTAATTATTAACAGAGTCTTGGTTATCTGTGCTGGTGAGGTCAGTAACAGCCCAGACTACAGACGCTCAATTCTACCTGCCCTTCTCAGGTCTGTATACACCTACTGCAATTCACAGTGCTGTGAAAAGCCAAGGACACACATTTTATTAGTCTTTTAAGAATAGTGCCCTTCACAGGAACTTTCTTAGAGTATTAGGATAAGACCAGCATCTGACAGTACAGTATCTTCATTGTACACATAAAGCAGTAGTAACGACCTATAGATGACATCAGAATGACAACCTAAGGAGGCAGATTATCAGAATGGGTCTTAAGTTTACATACTGCGCTTTGAGGGGAGGAGAAAGAGGGAGAGGAGGAACCTTTGAATATCTAGTTGTTATTCTTTTTCCTTGAATTTTCATGTTAGTACATTATTAAGAGTGGAACCCTGTATTTTGGTGCAGAAAAAAGTACAGTGAAGTGTCATTTCGTCCACATGACATCTAAATTATACAGGTAAAGTGGTTAAACTAAGGCGGGGGTGGGGCTGAAGATGCCCAAGATAAATGGCTAGGATAGGCAATTTTCTTTTGCTGTGGACTGGCTCTCCTCAGCCCTTACCTCACTTCCTTCTACAAGTTTTTCTTTTGGGGGGAACCTCCTCCTCCAGGGCGCCCACCCCACGCCACCCCACCCCAGCCATGCTCAGCCCGTGTCGCTCTCGATCAGAAATGGTGACGAAGCCGGGTCGGAAACCAAGCGAACACAGCTCGGGAAGGCTGCGCGCTCTCCACCGCCGTCAGAAAGCCCAGACCTGAAGAATGTTTTCTCGCCGGTGCACTGGCGGGTGCCTGCGGTCCCAGCAGCGGCTCACTTCCGCACCGACTCCCACTCGGGTGCCCGCCCCGTTCCGCCTCACGTAAATAAACGTTCGGCGCTGCGACGAAGCCGG